>KK502889.1:117213-161750 GCA_000688735.1 Glossina austeni | reverse complement strand
CACAAATCTTCCTTTCTGTGTTGTGCGTGGCTCGCGAATTGTCAAAATAAAAAAGAATGATGCACAAATATTATGCATTGTGCTGTGCGTGAAGGCAAATTTTTGGAAAGCTTTTAAAATTTTTGGTACGCATTTTCAACAGTCATTACTATTATTATTATGTTAATTTTATTCTTATTAATATTATTATTATTACCATTATAGATAATCTGCGGTATTAATTCGCGTACAACATACAAAAGAGTCACAAAGTTCATTCATTACGTGGGCAAGCGCGACTTCCTGCACACAAGCCATTCAACAATCCCATGTAAAGATATAGCCCTTCAAGGCTAGCTCAATTTCAGGATGGGATCTCTTTGTGGCATCAACAATCAAACCCATTCAGTTTCCATCTGAAGTTTATAAACTGAATCCCATCAAATCTTCTCAAATGGAACCAATTCATGAAAATGAACGATGATGCCCATGGAACTGATGGCAAAATTTGAACAAATTTATAAGCCCAACTTATTCTGATTTGTCAACGTTATTTAATATTCTCTCAAAGTGGATTTTCTTCATTCTCCGCATCCTTTTTCTTTTTTTTTCCTCTATCTGCAAAACTCTTAGAAGAAGAAGTAGGGTCTTTAACTTGAGTTTTTTATTTTGTATAAAATACATCTGGAGATTTGATCCACTTCGTCGATTTACTTTTAAACTCTTACAACTAACAGCACGCTCTTGCTCTTAAACGAGTTCACGGACGGACGTAATCTGTTGTTTTCTATACCCGGTCTCCTTCAGCTCAGAATGTCTATGGGAGACTGCGAAGTTGGGTCTGAAGACGCCTTTAACGTACTTCCTCCTCCTATATGTTAAAATAATGTTTATTTCATTTTGTTTTTCTTTGATATTTTATACAGAATTTATTATATTAAAATGTAGAAGAGTGATCATTTCATTTGTTTAACGGTAAATATGTACGTATGTATGTGTTGGATTAGTGAATATCTATATGAATATAAAGTTTTATATATTGCGTTATGTGGGAATGTATTGCTGCGTATTAATAGTAAAGTTGATATGGTGTGCCCATACGAACGGCATATATTTAGTGTGTATATTTATCTTTTGTATTCAACCTGTGCTGATCGGCTAGAAGTTGTCCCCAGGTAGAAATTAAGCGGATGGAACGCTTGTTGATATTTAGCGAATAAAACGCTTCATTTGAATTGTCATTTCGCAATCCTCTTTATTTGATTTTACTACGGTTGTTTATAGCTAAACTTTACACATGGAAGTTATTCATTAAAACATCTTATTGTTAACGTAAGCATAAATTGTTGACCAATTAATCTAATTAGGGCGCCCAGTATCGAAATGTAATTCTCAACCAGTTGAAGTATGACGGAATCCTTTTTCTTTTTGCAAATGAATTATGCTGATTTTGCATAATTCTGTCACACTCCAAAATGGATGCATATTAACCACGATATGCGATAAAACTACAATATAATAAGAGTAAATTGTTATACATAAATCATTAAATATAAATGCAATTGATATAATAAATGTAGGTTGCCACACTTACATGTTTTTATTACACATCATAAAGTGCATCAAATCATGGTTTACGTAATAGAAAGGCAGCATCAAAATCAATTGGCATAAATATAGCGGCACAATTCATTAAAAAAAGCGTTCCTCAATCATATGGCGTTACTTCCAGCAAACTCACATACACTCTCTAGCAATTCTATTTGGATCAGTTGATATTTTGTCTGTAGGCGCTGGTATAATAAATAATTGTTTATTCGTCGTAATACAAGTTAAATATACGTTATTTAACTGTTTACCGGTGTCTTACGCATCACTCTTGCGTTTTTATTCGATCTTGGACTGTAATGGCTTTGGCTTAGCATACGAATTTCTTGCTATTATTTGAAGCGCTAGGGCTCGCTATAAGCATTTTCAGCTGTTTAAAGTGGCCTACGAGCTTATCAAAACGGAAAATGTTTGGAAGGAACTGTTTGGAATAGAACACTTTCTTGATTGTGATTGATTTCATTTCTTGGCAATACGTATTGTGTTTTTAACCCGTGCCAAGCAAAATCGGGTTCCGCATCCGACCGTGTTAATTTGGTGAGCGCAATGCGCGCAGTTCTCACTCGAGAGGTAGCAGATGCCATAAAAGGGCTGTGTTGGTTCTGCCTGGACTGTAGAAAAAAACATATCGACTTCCACTGGTTGTTTACACAGACAAAGAGAAGGCTAAGAAGTCGTTAAAGGCAAGGATCCGCAAATGTAAGCAATGCCACGGAATGTGGTCTCTGGTCTTGGGATGTGGTCTTTCCAGAGTAAAAGGGTCTGCTGTGGTGCCGCTAATTAATCTGCTATCGGTCGATTTAGTTGATTTGACCCAAACCTGCCATGGCTGACAACTTTCAGGATTTGTTTCGTGATTTGGGCTTGCACAAAGATAAGGAGTCACTGGGTGAGTTATGCTGAGGCAGTAAAGAGCCCAACAATAATTACCGCTGCCAACTCTGGCGTATTGGAGGCCTTGACCGTGCCAGCATCGCTGAGTTGATCAATCAGCGTGGCACCTTTAGCTGAGCCGGATGGTTCTCACGATGCTGATGCTGCCTCTGTACAAGGGGTCGACGAGCACATGAACGAGCAGATGAAGAACTGTGTGTCTACCGTGGAGATGTTACCAAACATTTGAATTGATTTTGTTACTTATTAATTGATGGCGGTATCTGACAAAAAATCTATCTTTATATCGCGATTATCATCCGGTATCCCCAAGGACGCGATTGTGGGGTACTTAAGGAATAAACTCTCAAAGAATGATGCAAGAATATGTAACGTTTTTAAGTTCAGTTCCGCACGTCAGAGAAATATTGCTTTGTCCAAAGTTGGTGGTCCAGAGCCCTATTCGAACGTATTATGCCGGCAAAGTTTTGGCCTCAAGGCATTTTTATTAAGGAATTTGTACGCCGGCAAAAGAATGTCGTTCCGGTGATTTGAAGCAGTTAGTTCATTACAAAAAACTAATGGATAGCCGGATGGGCTGGAAATACTCAATACGTCCGTCGTCTTAATACGAAACTACGCAATACATTTATAAATTCCGTTAATTCTGATTACCTTCTGGTAGCATTTACGGAAACCTGGCTTAAGCCACGTTGGTGACGTTGTTTGCTCGGAGTTTGAAATCTTTAGATGTGACAGATTGCACAGATTGCGGTTAATCATTACCTTCTTGTTTGGTTAGTCCTACAACTGATGAGTTTGCAGGGGTTAAAATAGAAGTGCATACCTGTAATGCATATATTACATGCTTTTACATTCCTCCAGCATCTGGTATTGCAGTTTACTTCCAGCACCCAGTTTTGATCAAAAATATTACTTCTCACCTCAAACCCACTGATAAATTAATGGTGCTAAGTGACTTTAATCTGCTCAATGTTTCGTGGGTTCTTAACGGTGCCTTGGATGTTATATTCCCCTTTCTTATCCATTAATTTATAAAGAGTTTTTTGATGGTGTCCACAGGTTACGTTTGTGCCAGCTTAGCAACATCTTTAATGTAAATAATAAGTTGCTTAACTTAGTTTTTTTGCTGGGATATTAGTATAACTCTATTACGAACTGATCCCTCTGTATCTACTGAAACTAAACATCGTCCGTCGTTGTTGATGGCCGTAAATTGTTTAGCTGCCAATGGATCGTGTAATCAAGTGATCATTAGTGATCAGCGTTTATTTGCTAAAACGAGTTACATCAAACTTAGGAACTTGCTGGGCGGCATTGACTGGGACTTACGCTCTGAAGATATTGATGATTCGTTATCCTTTACTTACAGCCAGCTTTTTTCCGAAAACTGCGTCTCCGTACCGTTTAAGTCTTGTCAAACGTAGGAGTCTCCTGTTTGGTATATTTACGTTTGACATTGATTGATGGTCCGTAAAAAAAGTAGGCTAATTAAAAAAATGCACTCGGAGTGGTTTGATTAGAGATTATATGTTATACTCTAGCGCTCTAGCGATCATAACTCCATGGAAGAAACTCGTTATTCCAATTTTATTGAAACCACCAGACGCAAACTTCTTAAAAATCTTAAGGACTTTTTTAAATTCGTAAAGTGTAAACGAAAAGTAGAAGGATTTTCCTCCGTTGTGAGCTTAGGAAATTTCGAATCATTCAATGCGTATGTAATAACTGACCTTTTTGCAAATTTTTTTGGGGAAATCAATGTTCAAATATTTCGTCTGATAATTATCTCTATTCGATTAGCTCGTTTGATATTTTTCCGTCTGTTTCTTCCGTCTGAAGGAGGAATATTTCTATAAATACTATCATTGTCATTGTAATTACGCTGGTTCTGATGGCGTTTCGTCTGCTATTCTCCAACGTTCTGCTGATTCATCATGTTTTCCCCTTACTCCAATTTTTAATGTTTGTTTGAAAAAAAGTTACTTTCCATCGATTTGGAAGAGTAATTTTTTTTATAAAAGTGGTTCTCGAAAATTTATTGCCAAAGTTAGTGCAATGTTCAAACTATTTGAATCACACAAAAAGGCTTACTTCGGTTTTAGGGTCAATTATATCGCACTGTCAGCGCGGTTTTTTAAAAGGAAGATCAACTGCTATTAATCTTCTGGAGTTTTGTAATCCAATCCACAAAGCATTTTCCGATTATAAACACGCTGATATTATTTTCACCGACTTTTCTTAAGCTTGCAACAAAGATCGTTAGTCTATAAATTACACCGCCTTGGTTTTTCCAACAGTATCATTAAACTGGTCGCATCCAACAGGCAGTACTGTTGGATGGAGCCAATCAGAGCAATTGTTGTCAATTCTGGTGTGCTTAAGTGGAGTTACCGTGGGCCGCTACTATTTATTCATTATATTCGTCTAATGACTTGTTCTGTAGCGGAACTTAAGTAAGTAAATAAATAAAAAAATTAATTATAATTTTTAATAATTTTTAATTATAAATAAATCCAAGGTATACAAAGTTAATGGGGAAATGTGTGCCACTAACTGTTCATTTATTTATTTAACTCAGTTTGCTATTGACGTTTTTTTTATTTATGAAACCGTTATAAAATAGTGTCGCGTTTATCTGTCCACGTACACAGGAAGGAACTTTATTTCGTTTTCGGAAAACTACTAGGATCGCTAAACATGTATTGTTCACTGATTAGCTGTTGTTGTTACGCAGTTGCTTGTATTAAAAATCTTTGCCTTTCATAAAAATTTTTCTGTCTCTTTCCATCACGCTATCTTTGGTATCTTATAATAGGCTTGATAAATATTTGCCACAAATAAACGATAGTTTTAATTTTTTTAACGCAAATTTCTTAAGTTTAAGAAAAATTTTCAATGTTTTAAGCGGTTAACAAATTTTCATTGTTCCATTGACTTAATATTGATTTTCTGTCTATTTTAAGAATGCAAGTTATTTAGTTTTTATCACTAGTCCACTTTCAAAGAATCTTTTTCTTCTTTTTCCTTCTTCTCTACGTTTTCATAACTACCTTCATACATTTAATTTCACGGCTTTAAGCTTTAACTTTGTATTTGTAGATGTAATTAATTGCCCACTAGTTATGTAGGAACATTTTATTAACGTACATTCCGTCGCCAGCATTCTTTTTACACTTGGAAAGAAAGTTTGTACACAAAGTTTTGATACTTCTTGATACTTAGCGATTGTTAGCCTCATTCAGACTGTCTTAGAAAAGCGGAACTTTTAACTTTTTTATATAACACGATTAAGAAGGTTGACTAAATTCGAAAGAGTAAAGTTACAGCAAATGACATACAGTCTCCGTCTGTTACTTCATTGGATCACGTACTAATTTATTAATTTAAGCAAAATACACATATTTTTTTTTTCTTAAACATTAATAAAAATTTATCTATTCGACATTTTTCTTTTTTTCAAGGGCACTAATTTCTTGTTCTTAATTTATGTTGCATTTTAAGTATTTCTTAAATCGTTCTCAGTCTCACAAACAGATAAGTATCTGCGGATTTGATTCGAGTCATATTTTAATTTCCGTATGAACTCTAATGTTTTTTTCAGTAGATTCTCAACGTCCAATTTTAAACGTCTTTATGCCTGACAAATTCTTTTTAATGCTCCTCTTTGCCATCTCTCCATCGACAAAAAAAACCCAAAAAACCTAGGAAAACAAAAATCGCCAAAAGCTATGTCGAGAAAAAATCTCCGTAATATCAGACTGTTTTTCGTGTGCGAACTTCACAATCTAAATAATGAAATGTTGCATAATTAACAAAAATTGTTAAACAAAACCCCACGTTACTTTTTCTTTCCGCCTGAATGGCCGAGAGGCAATCTTGGAACTCATTCTCTGGCTAAAATTTATAATAATAATAACAATAACAATAACAATAATACTTTTGCTAACACACTGATTCCTTTGAAGTTCCTTTAGTTCTGGCTTAAAATGTGATTTATAGGTTTGACTAGGATGAGCAGTGCATCTTTCAATTCTGCAGGCGATAAGGAGTTGCTGAGGTTGTGTTTATTGGGATTCAGATTGGCGTGCTTCACAATTCTAATGGAATTGCTTATTTTTTGAGAGGTGCGACACACGATTCAGCACATAGCCACCGTACGATTGTTCTCTCGTCCGTAGACTTGTTCAGATGCATCTAAGGATGAGCGCAGTTGCAGGGTGCGCCAATTGCATCACATTGTAGTTAAAGATTCGCTGAGGTATGGTATTACCCGGTCTCTGTCGTGAAAATGACTAGTGATAAGAGCCCCATAGGATAAAAGATTCTGGCAATGTTAGATATATCGGTCCTCTTTACGGAAAGGTTAACGTGAATACAAAGTTGATCAGTTTCTGGCAACCATATCAGACCAACTGTGTTCATTGTACTTTTTAGTATCCCTGTTGGAATCTAAATTAACTCGTCCGTCTTTTGAGGAAATTGACTGCAAAAGTTAGAGGCTTTTAGTGGATCCCTTCCGAAGATTAGAGTCTACACTATGTGAGATTGCACTTAGCTCCATTTGCGTATTTGTGGCTGTTGAAAGGTTATCCGATCCTGCAGGCAATCGTCAACATGACGATTTATCAATACCTTGGTACCTAGCGGATATTTATGCGCAAAATTCTTGTCCCAAAGATTGTAAGCACTTTGTTCATTAGTAAGAAGTAGGCGGTATTCCATAAGTCACAGTACTCAAGGTGTAATGCTTGAAAAATTCAATTGGATTACGACCCCATACCCTGACGTGATATCTTCTGTGCTCTTCTGACATCTTGACTTGTCGGTACATTTTCTCAATAGCGGTGGGGAATACGAATCGTGGTATTTAATAACGAATTAATATTTGATGAGTGCTGTTGCGTCAAACACCACTCTTAATTTAGTGGAATGACCTTCTTCCTTTTGCTGAGGTATACTATGACATGGATCAACGTCTGTCACGTGCCTTAAAGTTCATCCATAAATTTTGTGTATTCGGTTTTTAATACTTCGTCCATAGCTCATTGTTTTTCTAATGCGTAAAATCGATTTATTACTATGTGTCTGTACTCTTCCAAAGGTGACGAACTTTTTGCGAGAGGAAGTTTCACGGTGAATTTCCTACATACCTCGACTGCGAACAAATTCTCTCTAATTCCGACACCTTTCGATATCCCCAAAACTTTCTTTCTTACATGCAAAGTCATCTTCGGTCGACACTGCATATGTGGTCTGTTCTAACATTTTAGTTGGTTCTCATGCTTCAATTATCCAATCGAAAACTATGTCTTGCCGTGTAGGAAGATTGTTTTGCAAATTTATTTTTCTGCCCTTTAATTAGTCTGAACATAGTCCAGCGCCAATTTCTACATGTACATTATCGAGTTTGTTAAACAATAGATCAGCTAACCTGATGTTGCCTTGGATGTTCCTGTCTGTTGTGTCCAAGAACTAACTGGGAGTAATTTCCCTGTGTGAATCGTAGTGTCACGTCCCTGAGCATTATTTTTACTGTTGCTGATGCTCTAAATTTGTATGGTGGCGGATCTCAAATATATATATATAATATAATTATATATAATATAAATTGACGAAAAGCCCTTTTGGTGGTGATGTCGATTTACTACTAACTAACTAGTGCTGGAGGTGTTGTCGCTGTCGACTACCCGCTATACTCGGCAGCATACAATAGTTATGGTGCGAGCATTCATTCACATCATATTCGGCCGATTCATTATCAACCGAAATACCTTTCATTTGTTTATGTAATTGGTGGACTACGGCCCATTTTTTTGTTCTACATTTTTCGCCTTAGTTAAGAAATACAGTTGAAGTATAAGGGGATTTCTCATTGCTGGTTTCCTTTTAACTTGGTCGAGAACAGGAATTACGATCTATATCCTTGATCACTTCATGGAACTTTTCACTAATGATTGTAAAGGCCTCCTTTCCAAATTAAAAATGGTCTACTTTCAGTTGAGTGTGCCTTTATAATTGGTTTTCCCGGTGAATTAAAATAGCTCATCCATAAAACCGTCGAATTTCTTGCTTTATCTTAGAAATATTGCTAATGTTTCCCGCTCCTTGGGAGCCCTTTTGCAATTTGAAATTTTTGATTAACAACCTTGTTTCATTTCTTTGTTTTTAAATAAAGTGTGCACCCATGTACTTACGACTTGTTAAGTTCTCGCACATGGAGTGAATTTATGAGAAAGTTCTTTTAGCTGGTTGAAAAAAAAAAGAAGCACCTTGAGGTGACTCAAAAGAAAAAGAAACAAATACAAGTCATTTGCATAAGGTAATATAATCACGAAAGAATATATAAATCAAGAAATTACTTAAGAAATACAATTCCAATGTAAAATCTATGAAATCTTATTAATTTATTTTTTTTAAATATGCAATGACAACAATAACAATAGAAGAGAACAAATATGAGTTTCGAAGAAGTTTAGTTTGTATATACGCAATTAAAAAAAAAAAAGATTTGAGTTTGATCAGAATACTAAATATATATGCGAAAAACGACTCTTTTGCTTTGAGAGAAAAGTACCATTATGCATATGAATGAATGAAAAACGAAACATAAAAATAAAATGGACTAATTCACATTCAGTATATTTGTATAGACTTTTCCTGCGAGCCCGAAGGATCTTAACATTATTTCGGGTGGTTTCTTTAAATAGACCTTTTAATTTAAAATACCTTATATTATATATTTTTACTTACAAAAAAAAAAACACATATTTGCTTTTATAACGAGAGGAAATTAGATTGAAAGGTGTCTTCGGACCCAAACCTGGGCTATTCCATAGACATCATGGGTTGAAAGAAATCATAGGCAGGACGGGTATAGAAATGCCCAGGGACACAACGGATTCCTGTTTAGTAGGTTAGATTACGTCCGTCCGATTGTTCGTTAAAGGATAAGTACGTGCTGTTCTTTTGATTGTAACAGTCTGACGAGTGTCAGCGAGCCAAGAATATAAAGCCCCTTCCACATCTCATGAACTGGCTAGCTCAGCACATGCACGTACATCGGCCTCATACACCTCCAATCCTCCTAAAGTGGCAATTTCGAGTTGCCCTAAAATGTAATGTAATTAACAGTTCCTTATAGATCGACAGGAAGCATATAGACATTATCTTTACGTAGACGCTCCTGAAGGTTGAGAATCAGCTCATCTTGCTAACCCACACCTCGTCAAAGCTTATCATTTTAGTTACAAAATTAGGGTCCACTTGCAACGATAAAACGAAAGAGAGAGATTTTCAGTGGAACCAATCAACTATCAACATCGCCTTGAAGGTATCAACGCGTTCAAACACTTTAACTAGAACTCCGTGCTAAAACATTAAAGAAACGATCTTGATTCAAAGAGACAATTCCATCCGACTCTATTACATAAGATAAAAAATGCTTATATACTAAAAGTGTTATGTGTTTCATATATCAAGACGTGAGAACGATGGTCATGATGGATTGTTTATCCATGACAGCATCGAATGATAGTATTTTCACTTAAACAAAATACGCTATCATGCACAAACAATATCGCGTATTATTCTAATACGTAAACAAATCAAGAAAGATAATAGCATGAAAGAGGAAATGGTGGCTGCATGATCAGCATGCACGTGCATACGTGCCAGCACTAGGGAAAATACCAGTCCTATCGCAAGAACATAAGAAAAATATCTTGCATATATTTTGTGTGCATTTTGAAATATGAATAAACCATTATCAAGAGTAAAAATAAAAAGAGGAGAAGAACCATGCATGCGTACGTGCCTAGACGATGTAATCGTTATTGGCTGATGAAGTGACCACATGTTACAAAATCACAGAGACGTTTTTCACGTATGTTGAAAATATAATTTAAGGCTAGACCCTGATAAATATTTACTTTTTTATCAAGTACTAACATTCTTGGAACATATATGCATATATGTGTATTTTGCCAGACGACAATAAACTGGCAATTATAAACGAATTTTCCAAAAATTGGTTATGAAGCATTTTGTAACTATTATATTATAGATCCATTGCCAATTTTGCTGGATATTCAAGGAACTTTGGTGAATTGTCTTCAAAATAGCACTCCTTCTGAATGGTCTCAAGAATGTGAAAAGTCCTTTAGGTAACTTATAAGGATCAAACGCTAAGTCCTAAAATACTACAACACTCCAAATTCAGAAGGGGGTTTTACATAACTACAAAAGTGAGTAAACACGCTTGCGACGTGTTTTAAGTCAAGAATATCAAGGTATTCAATTGCTAGTGGCTTACGCATCGCGGGCACTTACCAAAGATGAAAGCAACCACTCTACTATAGAACAAGAGTTAATCGCAAAATTATATTCTAGACCACACATTTATGATACGAAAGTTCTGGTCAGAAATGGTTATAGACCGATCACATACATATTTCCGATGAAAAAGCCCTCATCAAAATTAATTGGCATAAGACTTGATCTAGAATGTAAGGTTATTAGTTTCAATGACGCAAAGTTACCATGAACGAAATAATTGGTAAGCATGTGCCATTGGCATGCCTGGAGAAATAAAGAAAATAGAAAGGAGACGAAGAAAGAATTTATTTTCTTTCGGCGGAGAGCAAAAAGTTATAGACTGTAAAATCGCGTCGTGCAAAATTCGATGAGTGCAAAATTATGGCTCATCTCATATAGTTGTTCATAACGAATTTCACGGTTATGAAGTAAATTTTAATAAATATTTCGTTTGATTGTATAATTAAATGTTAACATATTCTCTGACTGTCATGACTTTTTGTACCTTTAACATCTCGTAATTGTACAATTCAAAAATCTAACAATTCATCCATACTGCTTAACAATTTAGGTAGCGGTGGTCATTATAATTACTCATCGACTAAGTCACCTAAACCTGCTTATACGTTAACACCATCGTTAGTTAATAGAATTCTTTTACACGATTTAACGTAGACATCGTAGTGCTTAGGTAGACCTATATGTACAGGTAATTTTGGCGAAATATCTTTAGTCGCAGATAACATAAGCATTCGAATTGTAAAAAAAAATGTATGTCCAAAATTGAACCCTATTTGAATGCTTATGAGCAGCCAAAAACCACAATGCTGATAAAGAGGAATATAAAAATTCAGTTAACATGAATAAGCCGTATGGCATACCGTATGGCGTACCTGACTACACAACTTCGGGGTCTGCCATTAAAAACCATGGACGAAAGAAGAGCGTAGGTACGGCAGGGTTAAGAATAGCCAAGGTCCATTCAGTAAGTACGTTTTCGCCGTTCGTTTGTTTTCATAAGGGTAAAAAACGTGTATTTCTTTTAGTTGACAACAAATAAGAAAATAAACTTTCTGAATTGCAAAACCTTATTAATACTTTTCGTTGAATAGCCGGTTTGGATGTGCTTAACGCTACAGGGCAAACGCGAGGATTGATTTTAAAGAATTACATCGTGACTCTGATATGAAGCATATGATTTTTTTTAAGGTAAAGATTTAAATTTCATTGAAAAAATAAAAATGGATTTATCGCTAACTGGAAAGGAAGGAATTTTCAGAAGACAAGGAAACTAGAAACAAGGCAGTTGCTGCTCCTGATGAAGCATTGCCCTACCATACAAATATTATCGGTGCCACACGAATGGTTGGCGACACTATTACCTGTTCAAAGATTCGACAGGTCTACCGGATTTTGTTAATGGCCGATTAATTGGACGATAAAAATAAATAGATTTTTTAATAAATTTTCGCAAGCTTAATAGAAGACACTTGACGATATAAATCCTGCACCGAACATGATGGCGACACTATCGAACCTAGGAAAGGCAAACTATTTTACAACCCTCGATTTAAAATCGGGTTACCGTCAAATTGACCGTTCTGAAAGAGATCGGGAGAAAACGATGCTTTCCATAAATAATGGAAAGTGTGAATTCTGTCGACTCCCATTTGGGTTAAGTGTCGAGTATGTTGCAAAGAGCGGTCGACGACTGTCTCCCAAAAGCAAACTGGCAGAACATATTACACAAAGTGGCTGCGTTGTTACGAAATGCTTCGGATTCGTTGTATCAAGTGAAGGAATTAAAAAACCTCCATCTAAAGTTGATATAATTAAAATTACATTGCTTGGGGTGAGATCGTTCCTAGGCTTGATCAACCACTATCATCGTTTTAGTTAGAACAATACCAAGGGAAAATGTTCAGTCTAAAAAAATTTAAATTATTCTTGGGCAGTAAGAAAAACAGCATATAAAATAAAAGGATATTATGCTGATGTACCCTGGTTTCAAGAAACGTTTTGGCGGTTCTTGCTTCCCAATGTCAGAGCGCCGTTCTCGCAATCTATTTCGCGACAAATGAAAAAGAACTTTAACCCAAAGTTTTTACCTTAAAGACCCTATGACATTACCTTGATGGTGTAACAATCCCCGCAGTATTTTTACGGACCATCAACTGCTTTCTTGTGCAATCCCCAATGCATACATATTGCCTAGGCGATATGCTTACATGATGCACAACCAAAATTTCCACAGAGAAGAATCACTAATGTACACCATATTGTTTTAAATTGTTTTACCGGAAGCTAAATGCTCTTCCAATAATAACTTTATTACTTTTAGGAATAAACCAGGTATATTATCCAATTCTTCAACAAAGAAGCTCTGATGAAAAAATCTCGTAGTAAACACCAGCGCCGTAAATCCAATTCACTGTGAACTACCCATCATCTTCGATACACCAGGAAACTTGTACTGCACATTTTTGATCGAAATCAAATAGTAACCGCAGAGCATAAACGCGCATAGGAGAGGAGATGACAACATAAAACAAATACTGGTGAACTATTACCTTCCGAAAATGACCAAACTGATGACAGAAGTAATTGCAAATTGAAAACTTGTAATAAGTTTTCAAGCTTTGCTATAGTATAACTCAGAGAATCAAGAATCCTTATAGATGTAAAACTTCCCATTCTTCAACTAATGGTCATTTTTCCAAAAACCAAACTTTTTTTTTTGATATAATGAGGAAGCTTTTCAATTCGGAAACAGTTCAATTTTTATTGAACAGTCAATTGAATGTTCAGATAATAAATGTTCCATTTCTACACAGTATTTCTAAAGAACAAATGGCACGATTTCATGGCACTTTGGAAGGTGCTTAAAGCTCGAAAAAAAAATTGATGAAACGGTTAATCTGATACTTCGAAGGATCATTCAACTATTCATTTTGTGACGAATGAAAGGTTTATTGGTACAATACATGCGACCTTATGAATTTGGATTGAAAAAACAGAATCGATCTACAAATGTACAGATTAAACAACTACAATAACATAAAACTGGGTAATAAATGGACTCCCACATACGAAAAAGCGATAATAAAAGCACATATGGGAACAACCGTTCGTATCAAAGGGAGCGTGGCGCACAAGGTCAATTTGCTTCCCTATTATTGAAATGTTTTTGAGCTCAGATCGCTAAAACATTTACAGAAAAATTTCTTTTTTTATGGATAAGGTTAATGTTGACATTCGGACTTCAATGTGCACTTGCTATAAATTTCAAATTTATGGCCAATGTACTGAAGACAACTGGCGATAATTTTGTAAATATCCGATTCAATTAAAAAGTGACACTTAAATTTAAACAATTCTTAAGTTATAATAATGCACATTCATATTACAAAAAAAATTTTTTTACATACACAACAGGGAATTCCCGCTTGTTTTCTGAAATGTGCACTATTTATAATTGGCGGTTATAATCGAATTGCAAGATTTTATATCGTGGGTAACAGTGAGTATTACATAAATATTAACGCATCTGAATTAGTTGAAATATCCACCGTTAAGTTAGTATTAAGTAGCAGTATAATTAAGACTTAAGTTTTCAACATTTGAAATATGGTATAGAAAGATAAGTGCTCCTCCTGTCACGCGTTCCGGTAAAACAACACGATTGACAGGCACCAACACGATAACCGAAGGTAGGAATCAAAAATATTCGGTCAGTACCAGTCGCACCACCTTAGTGTCAACATTCCACAAAATTAGTGGTAAATGCGACCAGTTAATAATCTCTGTTCAGTTAATAATCTCTGAAATTTCAACGAATTGTAGCACGTAATGTAATGATTTGGATTCAATAATCATTTTGACGACAAAAGTTACATCCAGTATATATAAACAAAATCCAAAAAAAGACCTGATGAAATTTTCACGTCTACTGTTGGATGAACATAAAGAATTTACACTACATTGAAGAGTAGCAAAAACAAACAAAAACACGTTTTAATAGACGTTTTTGTCTCTTTCGTAACATGCTACATCGTAATGTCCTCAATAAATAAGTGGATAAAAAGATATCAACAGGAGGAGATTAAATCTGTCACCGAATTTTTTTAAGGAGAACTGAAGCTGGCCTTTACATAAGTGAAGGAACAGTTAACACTTCAAGGAATGTTCTGGCTCACAAATCGTTGCCACTGGCAGTCTGTTCAAGAACTATTTCAATCAGCTGACTTATTTGAGTGAATAATACAAAGAAAAAATGATAGGTGAAAGAATAAAAAGAAAAAAAGTCAAAAAGAAGATCTACACGCGGAAGAGGAACACATTTTCTGGTTGATAAAACATTGTGTGTGAAAAACATCTTTTTTGTGAATAAACCAAGAATTAACATTCAGATCAACAAAATTTTATGGTTCATATTATCTGTAGATAGAAATTGTCGATTGGATGGATGTTTTTTATTTTGCAACATTTTATTTGGCTTTTGTATTATTATTATTGGTTTCTGTTAGTATAATTCTTTATGATCTGTATGATCTGAAGTTAATGTTCTTTAATAGTGCGTTTACACTGAGGCCGGTTTCAACGGTTTGCTTAAAACCCATGTATTAATTTCAATTATAGAAAAAGTGATACAGAAGTTCTGACAAAGACGAAAACTCACCATATAAAACCATTTGATTATTTTATAAAGCCGCCTCTATTGTTTTCATGTGAGAACACGGTCAATGTTAACGCTTTATTATAAAAAGCTTAAAAGGCTCCTCTATTAACGCTTTATTATAAAAAGCTTAAAAGGCTCCTCTATTAAAAATTTAATTCAGTATAGTTATCATTCAGTGAGTTATCATTTTAGCACTGAGGGATATTGTATATTGATTAGTTTCAACGGCCTGAAAGACCAAAAAATTTGAAGATAATGAGTTGCAAGACTTATTGGACGAAAACCGAGCTCAAACTCTCAAAAAACTTTCGAACAGCTTAATAGTGGATAAAGCAACTGTTGTTAGACGTTTAAATGCAATACACTCTGCGTTGCAGCTCGAATGGGAAGGTCTGACATACCCAGCGTACTCACCAGACATAGCGCCTTCTGATTACCACTTGTTCAAATCAATCCAGCATGGCTTGGCTGGCATCCGGTTTCGAAATGTTGAAGAAGTGCATGCATGGGGTCGTGAGTGGATCGCTGAATCGGGAAAAAATTTTAGAAAATGATGGAAAATATTTTATTAAGTGTATATATTCTTGTGCACCGTGAAGCTCTGAACTGATTTAGCCATGTCTGTCCGTCTGTGACGGGTTTGTTCTTAGCACTATCCTTGTAGCAAAAATGAAGATATGGGATTCAGGCTTGGTGAAACCATTCGAAGATTTTGCACACAAGTTGGCTTTCAAAATGGGCCAAATTGGCCAGACAAGAAGCCCGCAGTCGAGAGCAAACTGAACGCAGCTCCGTGTTTCTTAAAAAACATTTATGGATTCTTGCTCGTTACTCGGACATTATTAAAGTTCGAAGGTTGAAATTTTCAAATGTGCAAAAATGGGAAAAATCGGCCTTGCCCACACAAATGCAAGTGATTAAATGATCACTTTTTCACTTGTTTGAGGTTTTATGCTTATTTACCATAACGCAAGCAAGACAGAATATTTAAAACTGTTTTACACATTTCTCAAATGAAGATATGTTATCTGCCTAAAAATGGGTTAATTCCAAAATGAACATGATAGATACCGAGACCTGGTGGATTAATTTTTCCTTAATAATACCAGCGATATGCATATCAAATAAAAGAACTTGGTGAGTAGAATGGGAAAAATGTAGTGACAGGTATGCGAGATTCCGCCCCTACGGAATAAACTTTCTTACTTCTTTTTAATTTCTTCTATAATATACAATATAAACCAAAATTTCAAATCGTATGCCATTAAAAATATTTTAAATTTTCAACATCGTGTCTACGAGGATTATCTCAAACCAACTAATTAAGTCGAAATAGCATACCAAATGCACTTTTTAGATGTTTTAGGAAGCGCTTAGTTAGTTTTATTAAAATTTTGTGAAGAATCAACTGACTCTGATAATATGGATGATCTCCCCAACATTACGTTACATCCAAAAATAATAATATAGTATATCTGCACGAAAGTTAAACTTAATGTTTTGAATCTGTTTGGGTTTGTCTAGACTGTCTGAATAGTTTGAATAGACTTTGTAGGGACTCCAGTAAGAATTTCCAAGCAAAGCTATATATAAAAGTGAAAAGACGGACAATGGTATATACCAACGGTTATATGCAAATTTAGTTGATAAACGATTTCACATGTTAATCAAAATATCTTTCATTACTCAAACCTTTCATTAGGATTATGAATTTAATGTATTTATAATGGAAGTTACAAGGCGAATATAAAATTAGTGTTACTCTCAAACTTTGCGTATTGGTTTAAAAGAACTGCAGTTGTTGCCTTATTTTCGAAGAGTCTACATAAGAGTAAACCTCTACGAAATATTGGAAGCAGGACATTTTTATTGCAATAGCGAAAAAAAGAAATAATATTTTTTCTCCGCATCTCGGAGAGGAGGAGCTTTGGTTTTTCTGCCAAATTGCAAGTGAAACTTTTCCATTGTCACTCAATAAATTAAAAAACTTCTAATGTAATAACATATAGTAAAGGAGATTACGTACTCAGCCAAATAACCACCTAAAAAGCGAAACGATCAACAAACCAACCATAGCACGGCTATTTGGTTGATGTTGTATGGTATGGCTTGGTATGATGTGGTATGAGAGATATGGATATAACATTGCACGGCATAGATGTATAATTCTGTTTTTCCCGAGAATTTACGTTTACAGTTAATGAAAGCGTTAAAACTGAAATTGTACGTATTGGTTGTTTTGGGCACAGCTGCTGATCGGTTTGAAAGAACGGTATGATTACCGGGCAGACCGACAGATAGGCATACGTACATTTGTTGTATACGTACGGTTATTGCAGTATCCCGAATTATATATTTCTTTGCCTAAAGGTTTAGATTATATAGTTTTTCACTTTTTTATTTTGGATGCTTTCGCTCTAGCTATGTTGAGCAAAGTGTCGCATGTTGTTTGCTCGTTCGCATGCATCGTTAATTTACTCTTTAGTACGGAAATAACTCAGACACTAGTTGCACGCGTTAATATTTATCATATTCATTTGCTTTTTCACATATTTCCATCATGCACAACTTACATATCCAGCCGTATACGTAAATCCTTACAATAAAATTCCGACGCTAATTTTTTTTCGTTTGTTTATTAATGAAAGCTTTCTTAAACCATTCAAAATTATTATGCAAATTATACGGTCAAGTAGTGAACAAAAGCAACTGTGTGTTATAAATGATTAAAACTTGGGGGAAAAAGAAAGAGCGATGTAAGATAAAACGAAAAATTTACATTATTGTGGAAGTTGAAAATAAGCGGGCAACGTAATCGCACGAAATAAAAGAAAAATATGACTTACTCAGCGTAAAGAAAATTGAACATTATATATTGTCACATGGAATATAAAAAAGCTTTCTGATGTCGTTCCGACGGCATTTCATCACTTCGATCAATTTAGTGCGTATTTGTCTTTGATTACTTAAACCAACGGGGCTATACACTAATACTTCCACATATACAAGAAAATAAATGGATGCATATACTTTGCCGCCATATTTTCCCCTCGCGTAAGTATTAAATGATTTAAAAACCACAATGCAGTGTGAACACGGAGCGTTCGTACATTGAAGAGATTGTGCAAAAGTTTGCCCTAACTTTGAATACACAGACTTAGCAGTGGTACTTTTGTTGGCTTTCTATATGCTGCTCACTGTTCATCATAACTTGGTCGCAACCTTTTTTAGTGTTTTTTAATTTGACGAACTGAAATCAATTCAGGGTTATGGGTCAAACAAACCCCTTCGCTCAAAATGAAGGCAAATGATTACCCTTTTGGTTTCTTTTTAAAGCGCTTCGCAGTAAACACTATTTATTAATTGTAGAAAACAGTAAGTGTAAAGAAATACAAAATCTGTTTCTAAGGCTTATATTACGAGATTTAGTCAAATGTGCTTAAAAATATATGTACACAACAAAGAAATATAAATTAAGCGAGTGTCCTTAAGTCTGTCTTTTAACGAGAGTTCATTAACAAGACAACAATAAGTTGGGACGCTAAATTAAAAAAGGTTGGGTTATATGAAACTAAGTTTTATATATCTATGAATTCAACTTTTCAGTTTTAATTGGATAATTTTTCAATAAGTAAATAAAAAACCGCACATAAAGAAACAGTAAAAGCATTTTCATGTGTGCAAAGCATCAATTATATTCGATTAAGGTCGTATCTTTCAAAACGATCAAATCGTGTCTTTCTTTTTAAAGAATCCCATTTTCAATTGTTTCGTCGAGGACAGATGATAGCATTTTGAAAGCAATATGATGGTACTTCAGCCTACATAGACAATATGTTCTTACTTACCTATATCACCTCATAGAAACTATTATTACAGTACAACATGTGGAAAAGACACAATCCAAATAAATAACACTAAAGGGAGGATTTTCATCTCACTGGTGTGGTTTCAATTGTTTCTCAATGTGTATGAAAGAGGATCTGGTTGGGGAATGGAGTAAAAACCTCGTAGCATCTTCGATCTTAACACGTTAGAAAAAAGAGTGATTAAGCCAGTTTATCAGATATATAAATTTACTTCCCTAGTCATAATAGTAGTACGATCGAGCGTTCGCTGCGGGCTTCAATTCTCACGTTTTAGTTGAATGCTAAATTATGCGTATTATTAACATATTTTATTGTATATAGTCGTTAGTTTCTGCCAAAGAAATGCTTTTCGAATTACGAGCCCATCATCAACGACTACGAAACAGAGGCGTTTTTTCGCAAGTAGAGAAATGACCACTGCAGGATACAGTAGCGTTTGAATTGTAATCGCTCGTATATTGTTGATATTGATGTTATGAAGTTTGTCGATTTTCGAAATTGTCTGCTTTTAAAATGTTAGCTTTCTATCTGAGTTCCTTTGACAATCAAAATTGCAAAAGCAAACAATTAAACAAAAAGAAGCAAGCAAATTTAATACGTGCAAAAATAATTTTATTTTGTGATCCCCCTTTCGAATTTGTTCACTCATACTTATGAAAAAACATAGACATCCGAATTGCTTTAAAGATACAAGCATGTGCATTCATGGAATTACGGCTATCTAATGAATGTTATGATAAAGAAAAACTAGGGGAACGTTTCAAATAATGATTATAAAACGCTTCTTTTGTACACACTCTGTGTTATTGTTTGAGCGTTCATAAAGTAACAAACGTAACATAAAACATTACAAATCCTTCTTTATTTTAAAATTTCCTAGAATTGTCAGCAATATGTCTTTCACAAAAAAAGAAGTAAAATGTAGAAAATAACATCAGAAAGGTTTATAATATTATAATGTAGATACTACTACATGAAACGCATAAATAGTCAAATGGGCACATTTACATTATATTTGTATGTATGTGTCAGGCATGCATATAAAAATACTACAATGGTGTGTTGTCTGTTATTTGGGAAGCAGGTACCTATATGTGCCTGTGCGTGTTCTGAATTGTTGCCTGCATGCCCATGGACAACCTAAACGCAACTTACTACACCACTATAAAATTCAAGAAAAAATAACAACAAAAGAGAAAATAAAATAAAAAACCTTCATTACATCAACAAAGACAATGCAGATTAAATACAAAAATTGTTGAATTTTAGGCACACACGGTTTTGGCAGCAGTATGTCAGCTACTATTTTTTATGTTGTTGCTCGTTTGTCTAACAATTTGCAAGCGAATGTATTTTTTCTTAAGCTTTAAAAAAAAAAAATAATATTGATAGTGATGAAAATTTCTACGATTCAGAATGTCTATCCCAATATATACTCTCTAAGAATAGAATGGTAGCTATAATAGTCGGTATGGCCTTCTTTTTAGCTTAAACCTGCCTACCCACTACTACCACAGTCTGTTAAAGACTCTCTCAGCTCCATACTTAGGCATGTATGCGTGTGCAATAACAACAATAGAGGCAGCAACTAACACATAACTCCATCATGAAGAAATTATTTTAGTCAGTTGAACATTAAGCCTACTCGAATATTTCTTGAAAAAGCAAACAAAAAGGAAACCATCAATAAAAAATATATGTATACATAATTAAGTGATCAAGAAAAGATACTGCTGCTGTTATATTTGTTGTTGTTATTACCATTGTATTGTTATTTTTTTAGCCACTGCCAAACCATGGCGATATTCTAAATTTGTCGTGGTGGTTGGGACATGCATAAACGCTTAACATGTAAGCTTAAGCCTAAATAAATGCTAGCGTTCAGTTTCAATCCTACTTATCACCAGATTTGTACCTTTTGATGAAGATTTTGATCTCTTTCATTTTAGAACTAACCCATTTTGAGGCAGATAACATATTTTCATTTGAGGAGTGCACAAAATAATTGTAAACATTCTGTCATTATTGTCTTCTGCCTTATGATAAATAAGCATAAAACCTAAAAAAAGTGAAAAAAAGGTAATTTAATCACTTGCAACTTTGTGTAGGCATGGCCGATTGTTGCACGTAAACTGTAGTCTGTTTCGTAAAGTAATTGTGCCTTCCAACTTTAATAATTTCCGAGTAACGAGCAAAACTCTACAAATTTTTGGTGCGTTCAGTTTGCTTTCGACTGCGCGCATCTGCTCTGACCAACTTGGCCCGTTTTCTATACCAATCTGCGTGCAGTGTTTATACTAAATTTGAAGTCGATATCTTTATTTTTGCGACCAGGAGAGTGCCAACAACACACACCACACAGACACTCAGACTGGCAGACATGGCTAAATTTGCTCAGAATTTAACTCTGATCAAGAATATATATGCTTTATAGGGTTTCTGAAGCTTCCTTTTGGGAGAAAACAAAATGAGTATACCCCCGTATTACAGTGGTGGCTGTAAAAAGGGGAAAAAAAGTTCGAAAGAATAGTTGTTTGAAGTAAGTTTTCATTAGATATTAACATTATCATTAGACAGCAAGATAAAACGACCATATATTAACTGACGATCTATATATACAAATTCATTATAGGAAACGATTTGGCACAACTTGAAAGGTAGAAATATAAATACTTCTGCCTAACTATAAGTAGTTCTGTGGTAAGCGCAGAAAGGTTCACCTATTTTTAAATTTAAATTCGTATAACAGTATAAATATAAAGCTGGAGATAGATAACAATGATGACGAACACGAGGACAGTATATTCTAATAATAATGTATATATAATATCTATATAATATATATAATATATATATATATAATATATAATATCTATATAATATAATATATATATATATATATATATATAATTTATATAATATATTATGCGTTAGGTCAGTTATGTTCGTTCGAAAATGGTGCAAATTTTGTTGAAGGCGTCTCAAATTATGGTTCTTTTGCTTATCTTGCTCTTTAAAGACATGTTTTTTAAAGGGCTATACTATGCAGGTTTGTAGGATGAACATAATCGCCAATGGCGTTTAAATGAAAATTAAGAAATAATAAAGAAATTCATAAATGCAGGTATGTTTCTATGCTGCGCGTTAGCGTCTGTTCTCCACGCAAGCATCAATTATACTACATTTGTTCTTCCGTTGGTACCAGCCAGCATGCCGTGGTACATCGCAAGCAACGGGTGAAATTCAAAAGTTCTTTCGAGCAACCCGCGCACATTATCGCAACAGGTAAATGAGCACAGTTTACATTCAATTCCATAGAATCCAAAGTCGGTGTAAATGTTTATCATTTACTTAAAATCATTTAAAATTTTTTTGTATTGATTTGAAGTAGCGAATATCAAAGATTCGCCTAAAGGTGAATATAATTTTCCTACCTAACCGACAATAAAATTGTCAAGATTGTACATACATACATAGTCCTTTGGTAAAATTCAAATACATAAACGTGTTCCTACACACAAAACCTAAAAACTGGTTTAACAGAAAATTAAGAAGTAAGAAAAGTTGATTACGTTGTTGACTGTTGATGTTAGTTAATGGTTTATTTACTGGCCGTCTAGTAGTCTATTTCTTGTTGTGTATTATTGTGTCGTATTAAGTATTGTAAATGTTTTATGCGTGCATGCTGCGTTAATTTAGCTGTTGTTAAATCCATCAACAATCGAATCGAAATAGACCAGTTTCATCATCGCGTTTGCAACTGCCTAAAAAATTGACCGAACACTCCACGTTTGTATGTAAGCGTCATATTAAACCTGTCCGGATGCTTTTATTATCCAAATAAAATGCGGCGTTAATAATTTTAGTGATCGCAATAGATTTTTGCTTGAAGTCATGCAAAAGTTATCTACTATCATTTTGATCATTTTTTCACTTGAAAAAGGTGTTTATTGACAAAAATTGGCACAATTCATATTAATCAAAATATTTTCCATCATTTTGTACAACTTTTTCGTCGAAAGAATGATATTGGTTTGTCAGCGATTCAATCAACGAACCATTTCCGTACTCTCAGAATTTCAAAACCTTGTGCCTACCAAGCCGTAATGCATCGATGTGAACACACGGCAATCAGAAAGTGCTATGGTGAGTAGGTTGGTTGCCGCAGAACTTTCTATTCGACGTGCAACAACGTTTCCTTTACAAGTCTTGTGGCCAAGCCTTTTCATGCAAGAGGACGAATTTGCGTCTGTTAACCACTATTCTTGGTCTATTTTGTCGCCATACATCGTTCAATTTGTTTAATTGACATCCGTAGTAGCAGTTTTAGTCGATTTTAGCTCGTAATACACTACACCTTGCTGATCCCAGTATGTGAATAGCAAAACTTTGTGGCCATGAATATTCCACTTCGGTGTCGATGTGGACGGCTCTCCTGGACTTTTTATCGCCAGTCACAATATGCCCCAGAAAAGTCTTTGTTCTTGCTAGGCAAGCAATGAATCCATGATGTTCGATATGGCATTTTAAGTCAATTCGCATTCGACAATTTGGATATAATGAAGCAGCAGCTTCTAAAAGTGTTGGATGGGCTTCCGGAACAGATTTCTTCAAATAAAACAACAAAAGTAATAAATGTCGAAAATGCAATTTTGAGAGTTCCATGATTGGCGTGGGTATACACCGAATAACCCAATAATACTAAATGGGAAATTGTTATTTTATGTAGAGAAATGCGAAAACCATCGAATTTAATGGTTGTATACATTGACACTTCGCACTACTTCATAATTTTCACCAATAGATTCTGTTAATCAAAATACATGCAAGCACCTACTATTTATTACATGCAAGTTAGATAGATATACAAGATTGGTATAGAGCTGCGAATATGCTTGGTGTAGGTCATCACATATGGAAGGTGCATTTCTTATGCATCTTAAATCTACAATAGGTTAGCTTGTACATTGTAATTTTGATATTCCTTTCTCATCTATGACATAGTTCAAATCTTTTTTTTCTTGCTCACTTTCGCAGGTTCTGTTTCTGAAACGGATTCACAATAATTTTCTTTACATATGTAAAATCCTCTTGTTTGATTTATTTCTATAGGAGAAATAATGCTGAGAATTCTACAGTCCACGCAAAAAAAAGTAAAGAAATGTTCAATCCATGAAAGCACAATTCAAGGGTTAATTGAATAGGGAAAAACTGCTTGATAATGCCGGGCAACAATGCACCAAAAGGTGTCCAATGCAGTCGTTAACATACTTTCTCACTAGCTTTGCTCGGCTTACGTCTTTTTAACGTCTACTTCCTTTTTTTACCAAGTATCCTCGACTTCAGCTTTCAGCCATGTCCGGAAGAACTCACCAACAATGAATATATTGAATTTCATCACCCATGTTTTTTAAATTATATGTAAAAATAAATTAAATTTGGATAAGATTCACGAACAAGTTGACTTAAAGTAAGAAACGATTCGGTAGTTCTCACAAGAAAAGCTTCTTTAATATACCTCAATGCAAAGTTTACTAATATCAAAGAACACATTAATATGATTGATTTGAGGTTTACTGCAGATGTTTCGTAGAAAATGTTAGCTTCAAATATATTGTTGCAAGATCTAGATTACAATAACAAATGTGATATACTAATGTTCACCTAGTAATTTTTTAATTTGTACGAATAATATGACGTAACAAAGCACATCTCAAAATTTAGTCTTCCCTGCTCAACTCTCACTTGTTATTTGGTTGAAAATACCTTGATGAAATTATTTTGTTGTAAATATAAAAATATTATTTAGGCAGCCATCATTATAGAGAGAAACGGATAATAGTCTGAGAATATTAGACATGTTAAAAAAGGCTCATTTGTTGCTGAGCTTAATATGTTATTAAGAAGAATGATGCCAATATACAAACTGAAGTTTCCCTGTCTACGAATTTTTCGTTGTAGGACGAAAAAAGTAAAACCACATTTAGCATTAGATATGCAGCATCCGTCCACTTGACTGGTTTTTAGTTTTAAAAATTAAGGATAAAGAAGGCGATGTTATGCATTATTTATGATATAACATAGCAAATATAAACGTCCATTCCTTTTTTCTGCGGCGCACCCTCTTTTTCTATTTTGATGCAAATGTATGTTTTATACCTATTTCTACGAAAATAAATAAAATTTTGTGAATCGCCATTGTCGCAAAAATGAAGATAGAAAGCTGCAAATTAGCACAAACCTTTTTACCTTTTTTACAAACCTTTTAACAAACTAAGAATACGAGATTATAAAATGGGCACAATCTTTTCGCAAACACGTCGACAAAAGAAACCAAAACAACCTCCAAAAACACTGAAAATTTTTTCATATTTTTGTGCATAACCTACGATATCGTTAATATATTTCTGAAAAACAGTTACCCAAATATTTGTTACAGCCATCTCGGTGAAACAATTATACAGATCGGTGTACTAATAGGGCCACAATTAACCATTATTTACCGTTTATTGACGGATCAATTGTGATCAAAAGTGTAGCAAATGCATCTTACAACGCACAATGTAATCTTTGACTTACATTCTAATCCATTAGAAAGCAACTTTTCCCGCCTTTCCAGTGTATCTGTTTGCTACAGAAGCTCGTAAAACGTAAGTATTACCATTGAAAAGTTAGCATATATGGGAACAATCGTAATCGATATTTTTTATCACATTAGAATATGAAGGTAGTACCACAATTAGTCGATATGACAAAGAAATCGTCGAAAATTTCAAAAAAACTATCTCAGTGTCTCAATATAGGTCAATAACTTCGATACCCTTTCAGTCAAGAACCCATCAACTGCAAGCTTCACATGTTCATCGTTTGGAAATCCTTTACCAATGACGAATTATTTAAACGTGGAAGGGTGAAAATAATCACACTAATCAGCATTCTAATTAAAATATGTCCTCAGGTAATATTCTGAACTCTAACTTTTTAATTTTAGCCAAGTTATTGGTATTGTTTTAACAATTTTCTTTCGCCAAAGACCGTTGTTTTTCTTCATTTCATGTCCTAGAAGCTGCAATATGCTGGCCGTTAATTGTTTTTAAAAATAATCAGTAAAAATTCACGCGATGCATAACCTTGTTCTTTTGAATTTTTTTAGTAATTGTCATCTGTTGTTTTGGCAGTTCCGTTGTCTGAGATGAGAAACGGCCGAGCTATGTTCGATATGGTAATAATCGACACTAAAGCTTATCATTTTTGTGAAATATCGCCGAACACTCGAAGGATCCTCGCAACGCTGATTTTGTTCCTTTGTGAGCAAGTGTGGCACCCAACTTTGCTACTAATATGCAAGTTAGAACAACTTTTAAAAGATAGATGAACTGGAACCTTTCCCACATGTGAATTTTATCACGACGATGAATTATCTTTTCTATGTTTAGAAGCTTGCGGAGAAGATTCAGTATTAAAGGCCCGCAAATAAATGCTAACCATTATAGTACCTTCAATATTTAACCTTACGCCTTATTGATGTAGGTATGTTCCATATGCTATATCAGCTTTTTGCTGTCTTCTATATCTCAGAGTACGCTCGTAATTACAGTAATACTTTATAAAGGGTAGACAGTTTTATACAAATAAAATAAAGAAATCTTCGAATATGGAGTTTAATGTCGAAATGAATTTCCGCAACAAAAACCTTTAAAAAAACCTTTGTAGTGCATTAGCGACATATTATAAGGTTGTATATATTATATTATTATATATTAGTACCTATAAGAGATTGTAGTGATGATTGCTGTCAAATACTAAATTTAATGTTTTCGGATAGCTTTTACGAAATTGGACACGTTGCGTACAATTTCCATCATTATTTCTCCGCAGCCCACGGAAAGCGTATAGTTCTACAACGTCTTTCTAATTGTGTGAAAACTTCATTATAGTTTACAATGTGTGTTGTTGTATATATATATATATATATATATATGTATTATGAACAACTAAATTAACACACTCTTGAAGGTGCTTATAAGCCATTTTAAATAAATTTACACATACACATACGTACCCGTACGTATAATAAAATGTACATCGACGCATCTACACACATCCGAATGTAGATATATATTTTGTAGGCCGAGTTTTGTACTGTCGTGGTTGTTGCTCAACTGGATTTAAACCACAAGCAGCCAATTGCTAGCCAGCATCAGCAAATATCTCATTGTATCTCTCGTTTTGCCATGCTGGAAAAAGTATGGTAAGTCTTAGCAAACATTATGGACGAGTTGTGAAATAAACGAGTGTGTGAGCAGTAAATGGTATGGACAAACGGTACTTAGAAGCTGATTGGTAGTTTATTTTTAACGGTAGACTCAAAAAGTTAGCCGTGTTTGCCAAAGATATTTTATCCTACATTTATAGGTATTGTAAATGTTTAATGTTTCAAATGTTAAGTATAAAACATAGCAAATGAAAACTTTCATTTATTATTGTGTATAATTCATTTGAAAAATTTTATATTTGTTTTTCTTGTGTATCCAAAATTTCCTTCAAGGCAACTTTCTTAGCTTCTTACATAGAATTATACGTGTACCTAACTAATGCACGTATGCACGTAATGCACGACGAGGTATTATAAGTAGTGCAAACATTAAATAAGAAGGCTTCATTTGTTATTTTGCTTCGATTTTACTAAATTAATTGTTAAATCTTAATAAAATTGAATTTTTGGATTTTCTCTTTCACACTTAAAATTATAAAAATAGACATGCACTTCTTTATAAGGTAGAAATATTTGCAAGAACAAAACATGCCAGAAATCAAATGAAAGTTGTCGCCTACATCGTTTCTTGTTACTTGCTATATTTTTAGCTTACATAGACGAGGCAAAAGCTTCGCATTCTGAAGGCACATGTACACAATTGTACTTAGATAAATAATATTTATGTAAGTCTGAGTAATATTGCGAAAAATTTATTTGAATGCTTAGTAATACATAATTCGCAATCGTCGCATTAGTAACGTTGCACATAGTACAGCAAAAAAGAATTTAGATTTCTTTGATTTAAAGGTCCATTCATTACAAAACTTTTGCGATTTACGTATTTTTGATGACACTGAATCTGCAAGCTCTGAATAAACTGATAAATGAAATATATAAAATGGCTCTTACTTAAAGAATATAAAAGTTGGAATATAAATCCCGTCACACACATGTTTCCTTGAACTGTCTGCACACTATAAATGTGACATAGTCGGAATACACTCTGACTTAATGTCACGTGGCGTTGATTTAAAATATTCACCCATATCTTGGAGAGCTTTAGTTTGCTTATATTGCGTTTGTCGAATTGCTTGGTCAATTTTTGAGTCAAGTTCAGTCGGCCCATACTTTGAGATGTCCTTTGCTGCATTGTGTGTATTTTTTTTATTTGATCCGTGATAATGTGTAACTTTTAAGGTATTATTACGAAAACGAGTGAATAATTGTATTAGCCGAAGTTGCGTAGGGTAGATATCCTATTAGATAATAGCCGGCCTTGCTCGACTATTATGTTCTTACCTGTTTTCAATTACTTGATAAACTGAAAATAAATTACATGAGTCTTAATCAGGCCTTTCATTAGCTGTCATGTGCCAAATCAGTGTAAATTATTGCAATTGAACGCTATGAAAAGCGCCGGTGGTCTAACAAAACTTATTTGTGATACGAATTCATTAGTTTTAGCTTAGTTTTGTCTTATTATAAAAGTCAAGTTTAGTATAATTTTCACTAATTTTGACATAGTTGCAGATTCTTAATTTAGGTTAATGCATAGGGCTACAATTTAATCGATTGAAAAACGACTTTACATAGGGCAAAATTATTTGCAATACTCAATTTAGAATTTCTATTAGTTAATTGGTATAGCTTTTATATGAAAATCTTATATTAGTTTTGGATATGCTGAATATAATTGCGGAAGACTGAGAAAAAGGAATTTCACAATTTTAAGTTATCAAACCAGATGAAGGAAGAGTAAAAAAAATTTTCGAGTAAAAAAAATGGTTTACGTCTTCTCTGTATTTTGTAGTTAGATAAACAGATATTGTACCAATCGCCCCTGTTTACCATTTCACAACCAACTTCATGCGATGAATATAACGCAACGCAACAATCATATCAAAAATCAAATCATTATGCCAAACAAAATCAAAAGTTTTGTCAACGTGCAATAGAGCCAATGGAGCTTTTAGTCCCAAATTTGTCTTCAACATATGTGCACTAATTGTGCGCACTAATTGAGATGCAGTATTAGGTGGAATTCAACAACTATATTGTTCATTAGGAACAATATTTGTTTTTTAATAATTAGCCTTTAATAACCATTTCAAACATCTTGCTTCAAGATCTCAAGATACTAATAAGTTAATAATTATTGACACCGTTTTATGGTTTGCTTGGCTTAGAAATGGAAATGACTTTAGCCGACTTGTATATATTTGGAAAATATTGGACTTTGATGCATGAGTTTATAATGCAGGTGAAAAATCAGATTCTTTATAATCCTCTAATATCTTTTCATACAGAAAAATTTTCTTCTTTCTCAAGGACACAGAACTAAGGGTGTTTTGATAGCCTACTTGTTGTGGATCATCAAGAAAACGTCAATAACTTTTAAAATTAGCTCTTTTATAATTCTTTACCTAATTTGGGTTTATAAATTCTTGTTCCTCAACCGAAACTTTAACTAGTAAGAACTCATAAAGCTTGTAATTCGTATCTAAGCATTAGGATATTATATTAGTGAAAACTAGTTTCAAAAAGTAAGGCATAGATTTTCGAGGAGATGAATATAAATGGAATTAGCAGTGTGTAAAATAGTTACTGGGAAGAATGTCGTGATTTCACGCAAAATGTTACCCAAGAATTTTTCGATGTTTTTATATTGATTCATAATATTACGTCTCTTTTAAAATTGCTCTTAAGCTCATCAGAACTAGATCAACTAAGAGAATAGACTCTAATCAACAGTGGGAATTTCCAACAGCATTACAAATGCCCAGATCGATTATTTTCGTTACATAAGCTTTAATTAATGGAATTTAGTACTGCAACTCCTCCACCTTGAATGAAATTTCAAGGGTTTTCTTCAAAACTATCAAAGATAAATTTTCTGCCAAAGCGAAGCAAAACCTTCTATAGAAGTAAATACTTCGTCTTTTGCTAGAGGCGGCGTACTACAGAAACATCTTAATGATAGAAGAGAACCATTGCCATTCATGCTTAAAGCAAGTGTAATTTATAATAATATATATTCTAACCATTTCAGAAGGCATTTGTATATCAACACTATTTTTGGTAAACAAAAATCGAAAAGCTCAACGTATTTATTACGGACACAGCGACAATTCCAAACAATAACTACAAGCATGGAATACAAATACGTAACATCTAATTGCGTTATAGCAGTAGATTATCTTTGTTGTATTCGTCTTAATATTATTAGCTGCTTAAATCATTTTCTGTAAAAAGGTCAACGTTGCTCTTAAGTGGTAAGGCAAATCATCGTTTATGTTGATAATTCATCTCAGTATTAACACGAAAAGCATTAAAACTTTATTTAGATTAAGCTTTATGATGCAGCACCGAAAAAATCGAATTTATATGATCCATAGGAAATTGACTTTGGGAAGAGATGTCCTGGTTTTGACTGCAATTTGCACATTCAGCGCACTGTACAGTTTTCAATATAAACGATAAAAATAGTATCGTTCTAATGATCGTAATTTTTAACAATCTTTTCAACGTTGTTGCACTTAAAATCAAGTTAGGTTAATTCTCGTTAATTGTAACCTTCTCAAGACCGTAAAGCACAGGTTTAAATAGTTTATTATTTTTCCTTTCCTGACTAAAACCCCAATCACCCCAAATTGACTCAAACACTTATAATTGCTGTGGAATTTTGGGAGCTGAAAAGGAACATAATGTCTTAAGAGCCTATTAGGGTTACTAAAAACCGTATATATAAGGCACCCTTTATTATACAAATGTTAAAAATATGAAATGCCTAGTACGCCAGCATAAAAATGGAGAACAGAGAACAGAAATCCATCATGGCCAAATTGAAGATATCCAAATAAGGGATATGCTAAATCAATGCTAATAGAAAATATTCACATTAAATCATCTCAACATAAACATCGGTTATGGTATTTAGTGACTAGCCACACATAAACGAAGTTCTGGAAGTATTTAAATGTGTGAGTGAGGTCGCATGCAGCACAGAATATAACATAGTTAATGAGAAGCATCGATTTAGAGCAGAAGAGCTTGCATGGCTTTTCCTATGCTTTAAGGAAATCAATGAATTGAAGAAAGCCAGATTTCAATATTGAATTCCAGGGGGTGATTTTCGACTTAAAAATGACTAACCACGCTTCATCTTTATTCGAATACCACAGCATTACGATTCCAATATAAGAAAAAGCCAATGTAAGAAAAGCCCAAGGCCACCATGGGATAGTTGAAGTTGGGCTGTTCTATACTAAGAACTTAAAAACATTAACAATAGACTTGTTAAAGTAAGTGAACACTGCGGCTGTTGATTGAATTCGTACATAACGGTTCGTGGTTAGCCATTTTTTTCTTTTTAGTTCGCATATCCGTTTGTATAGGTTTGCTTTGGATATAATAGTTATAAACCAAGTAAAATTTTGAAACACAAGAGTTCGGGAATTTCTGATTACATTATGTCTTCTAAATGTCTGAAGACCAAAACTCTATCCTATGAAAGAACAACTACCGGCTGCCATTGCAAGCTCATGAGGATGCCGACGAAACAGAGTCGGTTCTACCCGAAAATAGAAGTTCATCCCTCCAATAAAAGTTCCACATCAGAACTTTTCTGAGATCGAAAGTCTCATTTATAAAAATGTTTAATTGTTTGGTCTTGTCCGCGAACATGGTTAATAGCATTCTATTAGGTAACTAACTGTCTAATTTTTTCCGTCATTTCTTTAGACACATATGTGTCTGGTCATAACAGTTTTTCCAAACCGATTATATGTCAGATGGATGCGCCTATTGAAGTCCGCTTAATTAAAATTAAAATATTACGTATTCTCCTATCTATCTCCTTGCACTGAACTATATACAATCAAATACTTCCTGAATTGGAGTACTCTAGCGTTTACTTAATATTTGTTGAGATCATAAATAGTCCAAGTTCTCTCTTCGTTGTTGTAATTAGTGACAAGAATGCATATACTTAGTCACCAGCATGTGTGCCTTGAGTTTAAATTCAAAAACCAAAACCATTCTAGATTAAAAGTTATTTTCAGTTAAGTACAGATTTCCAAGCCTTACGTTCTGCTGATGATATATTTTGCAACGGAGGTTATAGACCGTAGGAATAAGAGTCTGAGAAGTATTTCTTGTCATAGTACGTAAGTCCCTAGGATTTTGCTTCAACTATCAGAACACCAGCATTTTGGAATAGCGCTGTATATATATATATAAATATATGTATATATATATATACATGTATATATATATATATATATATATATAAATATATATATAAATATATGTATATAAATATATGTATATATATATATACATGTATATATATACATGTATGTACATGTATGTATGTATATATATATATATCGTCACATTGTAGGTCATTTTTGGAGTCTTTTAGACTGCCATATGGAGCTTCTTCAATATCACATTAGATTGAAAAGTAGTCTTTGAATGACTTGGAATTTCTGTTGGTAATGTATCATTTTATTACTAACAGGTAGGCATTCGTTCAATAAATAGATCACCACTTGCAAGGTTTTAAATTTCTGTGTATTTTTTGTCAGCTTCGCTTAAGTTTCTATTGAACATTTGGAGTAACTATTAGTGTTCGTACGTTATTTGCCAACGTCAGTACACAGCGCTAAATACCTGCTGATGAAAAAGTGTCTTCACTATTATCTTGGTGCCACGAGGATCTAAGCATTATAAACGTACATGCACTCCTGCTGTGTTCTAAGTGCTACCGTCTCGTTTGCTTCTATCCTTTACATCGTACACAGATTTATAATAAAATTATATATATATAATTTTTTATGTATTTTTATACCCACCATGGAGGTATTTTTGATTTTGATTTTTTCCATAACGTATGTGACACTAAAAAGTAAGCTTCAGGGATCCTATAAAGTATATATATTTTTGATCAGCGTGAAATTCTGAGTTGATTTAGCCACGTCTGTCCGTCTGTGTATCTGTGTGGTGTGTATTTTTTTCTCACTCTCGTGGTTGCAAAAATGAAGATATCAACTTCAAATATAGTATAAACGCTGGAAGTTCCTGCACGGAGATTGGTATAGAAAACGGGCCAAGTTGGTCAGAGCAGAAGCGCGCAGTCGAGAGCAACCTGAACACACCAAAAATTTGTGGGTTTTTGCTCGTTACTCGGAAATTATTAAACTTGGAAGGCTGAAGTTTTCCACAATTACTTTACGAAACAGTCTAAATGCAAAAATGGAAAAAATCGGTAATGCCCAGATAAAGTTGCAAATGATAAAATTAACTTTTTTCACTTTTTTGAGGTTTTGTGCTTGTTTATCATAAGGCAAACAAGACAGAATGTTTAAAATCATTTTGTACACTCCTCAAATGAAGATATGTTATTTGCCAAATTTTAAAATGAATATGGTAATTAATTTCGGAGAGTAGAATACGAAAAGCATAGTGGTGGGTATGCGAGATTCGGCCCCCGCCGAATATAACTTTCTTACTTGTTTACATTATTATATATATATATAAATTTATGTAATTTGTTCTTTACACACTCAAAATTTCACGTACTTAGCTATATAAATCGATTTTTATTATACTCATCACCGAATCATGAAGGGTATATTCATTTTGTTAAAACGTTTGCAACGCTAAGAAGGAAGCATCAGAGATCTCACAAAGTATTTGATCAGCATCAAATTCTGAATCGATTTAATCATGTCCATCTGTCCGTCCGTGTTTTTTGTGTTTTAAATATTCTCCTCGCCGCGAAAGTGAATGTATCGGCTTCAAATTTAGCAGAAATATTGGAAGTTCTTGCATGCAGATTTGTGTTGAAAACGAGCCAAACCGGTCGAAGGATACGTCTACAGCGTCACGTAATCTGAGAAAATTTCTGGTATCAAAGGGAATGAATAATTGGTTTTTTGCTCATTACTCATAAACTATAACAAATAAATGTACAACAATTTGAACGCATATCCTATGGGCGATGCTGCTGCATCTATGCATAAAAATGGAAAAAATTGACCATGCCTAGTCAATATTATAGTGTATCAAAATATAATTATTTTTGAGTACCTTTATAACACGCAAGAAACATGCTTCAAAAACCCCATCAAATTCTTGGCCAGTTACAACTCTTGAATGCACCTAAGTATGTTCGCCTGCCTATCTGTCTGTTTGCGTAACTTTGCAGTATTTGTGGTAAGCACTCTCCCATTCGCCAAAAACAATATATCGCCTACAAATTTGCAAAAGAACCTAAACTTTTCAAAGGACACGCCTAAACTAAACTAAAAACTTTTATTTTGAAACTAGAAGAAGTCAACTGCGTCCACTCCATATTGTAGAGCATGAGAATTTTGTTTTTTTACTTTTTTTGTCTTTTTTTGGAGTAAACGGTGATGCGTATAAAAGATTCCGTCCCAACCGAATATAATTTTTTTATTTTTTTTTTATAATGGGTTTTGTTCTTTTTTTTTACTTTATATTTTTATATATTTATATATATTTATATTTAAGAATTCTACTATTCATGTCTGCAATCTTTAATGTTTCGAAAAAAAAATAGGATAACATCAAAAATGGGCCAAACCGGATAAACAGATCATCAAGGGAATATCATGTTGTGAAAAACAAAACGCAATTTTTTTTTTTTGCTAATTACTCAAAAGCGACACCAAATAAAATAATAAAAATTTCCATATATACTCTATGGACCATTCTACAGTGATTGCACCAGTTTGGGAAAAATCTGTTATGCCATATTTTTTTAATAAAAATAGTGACTCTAAAACATACGAACGCAGCCGAATATGGTTTTCTTACTTACTAAATATCCTTTCTTTACTCAACGAAATAAGTATCTAATTTGCACATATAACAATAATATTTTCCGGAGACTTTCGTTAAAGTATCTTTGCGATCAAAATGATACACTTCGATACAAAGATAGTTTTCTTATGTAGATAGGAAAACATATTTACCCAAATTTATGATAAGGTTTTTCTGGCGAAATTTCTGGGTTAAATTTGGTTTCGGAGAATTTTTTTATGTCATTAGATAGGTATACACATTTGATTAGAAAATTCAGCAAAGAATAATTAGTTCAATGTATATTATACATCGTAGATTACAATTTGTATAGTTTATTGTTATACAAATCTGTAGTACCTCATAGATAATTCTGCATGGAAACGAAAAACCATACTATGCATACATTCTCTGTTTTGTTTATTCCCACTGTGCATGAATGTAGAGAATTTTTTTCATAAATATAGGGCTTCAGAAGTAACAAGTTGGTCCTTTTAAATATTGTTTACCGCTAGTAACTAGTTTTTTCAAGCCAAAGCGCTATTTTGGTATCGTGATAAGAATGAAAGAGCTGCTCAAATACGCCCACAACCCGTCGCTTAAAAAGCGCAGTTGTCACATGAAGCTGTTTGTACTAGTTTTGTAACATACGATTAAGCATTGCTATGTCTAATAATAATTTGAAGTAGTACGATACCCAATTTTTTGGCTTTAGCGTCACAGCCGTGTCCTGTAACAATTTAACAATGATTGCTTACCAAATATCAAATAATTTCGCAAGTCTTTTTCGCGGCGGCCATAGCTTTTTGTCGATTAATTCCGCCAACGGGACGCGTCCATGTTCCCAATATTCTATATCAAAATCATCGCTCTTGAGACTTCCTGTCATTAACGATAACGCTCGAGCACTTTTCGCCGAATTAAAATTCAAAAGTTACGCTTTCAATTATAACAGCAAATATTATGACATATTTAAATTGCAAAAGTACTATGAATAAAGTAAACTAAAAAATTGTAAAGCGTAACCTAATGAAAGAAAAAAGAACTAAATCGAGATCAAGTTCGTTCTGTCGGAGAAAGGGTTGAAAACGTAATCAGAATCTCTAACGATAAACGGAAATATTTAGTTGAGTATATAGAATAGCAATCAAGCGTACATAAATAAGGTTTCCTAGAAATACTACAAAGCGTTACAATCATTTAGGAGACCTAGTCTGTAGTTGATATTAAAAGTTAAGTATTCTTCGGCAAATCAAAACCATAGTTAAAGCAGCGAAAAATTTTTTCCGAAGGGTTCAGAAAGCTGGGTATTATCTAGTAATGCAAAGGAAACTCCAAATGTGATATGATCACATTCTCCTTGGGCAAAATAATTTATATGCATTAGAAATAAAGACATTTTCAAGTTTTTGTATGTAAATATAAATACGTACGACTGACAATTTAACGCAGGAGCATAAATAAATATATGTGGACACATTACATTGCAAAGCAAGTATGTTATACTATACGAGCGCGGTACTGTAATCTGACACTTACTATGCCGTACTGCGTTAATAAAAATTTAGTTCAAAAAAGGTTTTAGCTTTTTAAATCATCACCCAAAGTGCACACGTATATCGAAGCAATAAAAAAATAAATAAAACAACCATATTATGTACGTTTCTTTTTATAACAACCGTAGAGGGATACACAGGATTATCAAGCGTTTGTAACGCATAGAAGTATATATTGGCAATCTTATAAAGTTTACTGGAAAGTAAGACGAGTGCAATCTGCATCACTGCTCGCCTATTTGGTAAAAGCACTACACTCGCTGTTACAGAAAAAACTTGGTCTCAAATTTTTACTCGTTACGATCATTGGCTTGAGTAACCATTTAAGAAATTCACAATTAGCTACAATCCGACATTTTCATTTCTATATATTAAAGCGCTCTTGGGTTTACTTAAACTTGTAATATCGACTATTTACATTTTGTGCCAGGCTGTACAATCAAATATAAGATGCGAACCATATAAAAACAATTAAGAAAGTTATATTCGGCGGGGGCCGAATCTCGCATACCCACCACTATGTCTTCTGCATTCTACTCTCCAAGTTATTTTAGTTGATATCCATGTCACTAGTATTATTAAGAAAAAAGTAATCGTGGTGTCTACCATATTAATTTTAAAAATAAACATATCTTCATTTGAGGAGTGTGCAACATTTTTTAAACGTTCGAGCTTGTATGTCTTATGATAAATAGACATAAAACCTCAAAAAAATGAAAAAAAAGTTAATTTCATCACTTGCAACATTATCTGGGCATTACCGATTTTCTCCATTTTTGCACGTAAAGGGTAGACCATTTCGTAAAGTAATTGTGGAGAATTTCAGCCTTGTAACTTTAATAATTTCCGAGTAACGAGCAAAAACCCACAAATTTTTGGTGTGTTCAGTTTCCTCTCGACTGCGCGCTTCTGCTCTGACCAATTTGGCCCATTTTCTATAGCAACCTGCGTCCAGGAACTTCCAGCATTTATACTAAATTTGAAGTCGATATCTTCATTTTTGCGACCAGGAGAGTGAGAAAAACACACATCAAAAATATGTATATTTTATAGGATCCCTGAAGCTTACTTTTGAGTGTTACATACGTTATGGAAAAAGTCAAAATGAGTGTACCCTCATCTTACAGTGATGGATATAATAGGATATTGTATTGTAAAATAATAACTAATTTACGTTTGCAATCTCACGTACATATATATATGTATATATAACTATAATAACTTTTTGACAAATTTTTCTGGCGCCAACACAAGTTGACGATGAGTGCTAAAATATTCGGTCCAAGCTGTATATATATAAATTCTCCGTCCCATATATTTACATACATTTCCGTTAACTAAGAAAGACATTTCAAGGAATTAAGCGGCAAACTTTAATTAATGCATTGTGTCTCATCATTTCAGGTTAGATTTCGCTTGCTGGCCGTGCCAGCAAAAGACGCTGTTAATAGGCTTTCCATCGCCACATGATTTAATTAAGTCATTTAAACTTTGTTGCTTACGACGCGACGTGCTTATAGATTTTTTTACTGTATATTTTTTATTTGACAGTTTTTTATTTTGGTAACTTATGTACATATATATATCGAAAAATCAATATATATACAAATTTCAAGTTTATATGTAGATATGCGTTCATGGATGAATAAGAAGAAATTCACTTTTTCCATGGACTTGAGTTTCATTTTCAAAGGTGTAGTTTAGCAGGGACAGAGAAACTTTAAAACATTTAGATTCTTAGTATTAGCTCTTAAGTAAGTAGTTGCCTAAACGTATGAAGCAAAGTAGAATAATTTGCTGGGATCAAATCTACGATCCTTAAATTGTGTGTGTCGTTGAAACGTAATTTGAATTTTGCTTTGTATTTGATAGATACTCCGACTTACAATTCCTAGCATCGAGACGAGCGGCTGCAGCGGCTACAACCTCATTGCCACCGTCATTGAGGGGAGAAGCAAATGGAAATATTGCCGATAGCATTTCTACTGCCAGCAATGCAAATATGCCGCTGGTCGGTACTAACGGACCGGTAGGAATAAATGCGATTAATCGTAATTCACTCAGTGCTCAAGACACCTCCTTTGTGGCTCCCAGCACTCATCATCATGCGGTACCTTTCCATCATCATGTGGCGCATACAGGCCTTCAGGTGGCGGGCGGGCCACCGCAGCCGTCCTCAGCTCAAGCACATGATTTTCATCCAGCTTATCGGATTCCAGCTGGCTACATTGAGCACATTTATTCACTACAGCGTTTAAGTCCAAGCTCTTCATTTCATGGTAAGTTCAACTAGTACATATCTTTTATAGATAATCGCAAAGAAAATTTATCGGCAATATTTTTAGATCCTTATGCAAATTGCGGGCCTGCCATACATCTAACTGGACTGGGACTTAATTCAAGCGATTACCTAGCGGCTCGTGGCGTTGGGTCGCTGGGTGAATTACATCCGGCTGCGACCACAGCGGCTGTTGCAGCTAGCTCGCTAGCTAGTACAGAGTTTCATTTTAGTATTGATAATCCACGTTTAAATAGTTCGCGCCAAGGTACTATGCGTACAAGCATTAGTCGAAAAAGGGCACTCTCATCATCACCGTACTCCGACTCGTTTGACATAAATTCGATGATTCGTTTCTCGCCAAATTCATTAGCTAATATTATGAATGGTTCGCGAGCCAGCAGTGCAGCTAGTGGGTCTTACGGCCATTTATCGGCAGGAACAATAAGTCCCATTCACGATTCGATGGCACCTCACTTGCAGCAGTTGCAGGCCCACTTATTGCGAGCAAGCGCTGGTCTTTTCCACCCTCTCTCTACACATCAAACAGCCGCCGCTAACATGCTATCATTGGGTCATGTTCATTCACTGCAAACAGCAGTAGCAGCAGCTGCTTCGACAGCAGCGGTAACTGCAGCAGCTGTTAGTGCCGGTGGTGGACCACACGGAACAATATCAAACTGTAGTTTTCAAACAATCAACTGCCAACCAAACTCTGATTCTGATTGTAATATCAATAATTCGAATCGCATTAATAGTAATAGTAATATAACAGCAACCATTTCAAGTTCAACAAAGCAAATGGTAATTTATGCTTTATTTTAATTGATGAATAATAATAAAACTATGATTTTGGTAGGCCTATGAGGACATGTGTGCAGAAAGGAAATTGGAACAGCCCTCATCCACTTCTAATGATATAACATCTGTAGAAGCAGACAGTGCTTCCGCTATGGCAACGGCCAGCAAGCGATACCGCAACACCAGAATTGCGTCAACGAAAACTAATTTAACAACTGCAAATGTTCAACACTGCTCGATTAGTACTCCAACAACATATAATGATTATGAATGCTCTACAGTGGATACAACCGACATAAAGGACGAACCCGGAGATTTCATTGAAACCAATTGTCATTGGCAAGAATGTGATGTAGAATTTCAGACGCAAGATGAGTTAGTCAAACATATCAACAACGATCACATACAATGCAACAAAAAAACATTCATCTGTCGATGGGAGAATTGTTCACGTGGCGAGAAACCCTTCAAGGCCCAGTATATGCTAGTAGTTCACATGCGCCGCCACACTGGTGAAAAGCCTCACAAATGCACCGTATGTTTACAACTCGTTTAATCCTTTAAATAAAGTTTTTACGTCCATGGTAAAGAATACATTAATTATGTCCTTATCTTTTTAAGACACATGAACATTCCTGGGAATGTTTATGAACAAACTATATTAACAATAATCTGCCTGTTTAAATCACGATACTTCTACAAAATAGACAAAAATGCCATTCAAATTTGGAGAAAGTTGGCTGGAGTACTCTTTGATACTTTGAAACTACACAACGGAAATTTATTCTTTCGGCGGTCAATTTTGTCTGAAAACCACATAACAAAGTATATTTTAGAGCGGAACAAGAAATGTTCAAATCATATTTCGTTATCATATTTAGTTTATTTTACATCAAGTCCCTTTTTTTTTGTTCGGATTCGCGGCATGCATTCCTAAATTATAATTTATAGAGGAAACTTAAACCAGATCTACAGTGGGTGTCATGTGAAAATAAAAACAACTCAAGCATCATTCTGAATGTTTCAAACATCAAATATAGTTCCATCTGTCGGCATTGGTTATCATGAAGTTAATCTACTCTTCAGTATTTTTAATAAGGACATTGTCTGGAAAAATATGAAGTGTGGGAAAAATTTAATATATTTCGAGCCGATTTAACCGTGCGTGTCTTTACTTCTTTTGATAGTGAAAATCTAAAATTTTTGCAAGTATTCTATATTTAGGAATTCTAAAACAGCAACATAAAGGAATGGCTAATTATCCAATTAAGGGAAGTTTTAGGTCCTTGTAATAAGATTCGTTATTCTACGACGTTTTATTCCAAGCAAAAAATTCCAACTTTTTAGCGAATAATTACACAAATTACGGAAAAAGCTTAAGTCTATTTCTTGTGGTACTCATTTAAAAAGAAAAATACATTTCGATATTTGAATAAAACTTTATTTAATAAATTAAATTAACAAAAGAAACAAGTGTTTTTTAGAATATAAAATTTCAATAACTACCTAACATTACAAATTTTAACAAGTAAGGAAATTATATTAGGCGGAGGCCGAATCTCGCATATCCACCACTACGTTTTTCGCATTCTACTCCCCAAGTTCGTTGATACCCATATCGCTAGTATTATTAAGAAAAAAGTAATCGCGGTGTCTGCCATATTCATTATAGAACTAACCCCTTTTGAGACACATAACATATCTTCATGTGAGGAGAGTACAAAATAGTTGTAACCATTCGGCCCTGTTTGTCTTACAATAAAATGGCATAAAACCTCAAAAAAAGTGAAGAAAACAAAATTTAATCCCTTGTAACTAGAATGCTTTATAAAATAAACGTGGAAAATTTAAGCGTTCTGACTTTTATGATTTTCGAGCAACAAGCAAAAATCCAAAAATTTTTGTGTAATAAAACAGGGTTGTGTTCAATTTACGGTCTATCCTTATTTCTTGATATCTCCATTTTTGCGACCAGGAGATTGCCAATAACACAAACACACAGACGGACAGACATGGCTAAACCAACTCAGAATTTCACGCTGATCAAGAATATATATACTTTATTGCGTCTCTGGAATTTTCTTTTGGCTGTTACATATATTATGGGAAAAACCAAAATGAGTATACTCTCATATACAGTGGTGGGTATAATAACACATGGTATTTATTTATTATATATTCTTTACTCCAATGATATATGTAGACATTTGTTGTATTGTTCTTCAAAGCAAATAACAACTTCAATGTATGCAAAACATATTTAGTACATAAACGGTGGGTGCTTAAAATATATTATAAAGCAAATATATTTTTTTATTCCTTAGTTGTATGTATTAGTACTAATTTAAATTTCGAGGTTTCGAAAGCCGTACAACTGCGACCATCTTAATAGCTTGTCAATTAGGATAAAGCATTCGAATATGGAGATCAAAGACATGCATTATTCGTTTGCGTGAGTTTTAAATTGTTGGGTGAGAGCGATGCCAATAATCTTGCGAACCGAGTAAACTTCGCTGCCTTCACCTACTTACAGAAGGCGAGCGTATCGGATTTAATCCCTCTTGTTGAAAAGAAATTTCCGCTTCCGTTTAATTTTAGGTTGGGACGATTCAAAAAATCATTAGAAACTAAAAAAATCTTATACCACAGATATCATAGACCAATTTAAGAAACTTTTTCCTTACTTTATTGATGCAAACTGTTTCAGTGACAAACGGCAATCTTCTTGCTAATTTACTGTTTGGTCTGCAGTTGTGTTTCTCATTGTACGTACGTGAAAGCATATCCATAGTATGACGAGTGTTTTTTTATTTTAAACTATTGTCAAAAGTTTCGTATATATTATTATAAAAAATAACTATGACTAGACGAAATTTGTCGCGCAAATTATGTTCTCATTTCTAGCCTTAATGTCTTCGCTCATTGTTTCGCGTTTTCGTGCACAGTTTTGAACATTGTTCCTTAATAATTTTAGGTTTCTAAGAACGCCAACAAGCAACTGAGGTATACAAAATTTGGCATTTTATATGTTAATTTAAATATATTTTTGATGCTTGCTTTAGATATGTCGACCAATGTGTTCGTTTGATGTCTATCGATGAAACTCGTATTATTAAAAATTAAGACAGAAGTAGTGCAGGGTCGACATTTTCTCCATCTAAAAAAATTTATCGCACTCAATGTCTAAAAACAATTGCTGCTTACTTTCTTGCGCACTATCAAAAAATGAATTTCTTTTCCGTGTTTTATATGTTTGTCTTGACATGATGAAATTTTACGTAAATGAATAAATTTTTTCACATTTTTTTTCTCTTTTTCCGTTCGGGGCGTTATAGTTTGAGGGTTGCTGTAAAGCATATTCACGTTTGGAGAATCTCAAAACCCATCTGCGATCACATACAGGCGAAAAGCCATATACATGTGAATATCCGGGGTGTAGCAAAGCGTTTAGCAATGCCAGTGACAGGGCTAAACATCAAAATCGCACCCACAGCAATGAGGTACGTTGGGGTTAAATCAAATTAAGTAGTCAATATTATCAAAGTTGTAAATTAGTCTTTCCATTGACCAAAAATATTAAATTATTGCAGAAGCCATATATTTGCAAAGCTCCGGGCTGTACGAAACGGTACACCGATTCTAGCTCACTACTTTAACATGTAAAAACTGTGCATGGAGCTGAATTTTATGCGAATAAAAAGCATAAAGGTTCAACGCATGATACGGACAACACTAATCGAGGCAATGGTAATAATGGTGTTAAAAGTCACGGTGCAAGACAACGTCATCATCAATTGGATATAAGTCCACGAAGCGATGAGTTTCTTTCTGCCAAAAATACTAGCATGTCAGTATTAAGTCTGAATCAGATCCAAATTCACCATCTCAACTGCCAATTCACAGCCCAATTCCTGTGGCCGGTCAACAAGCCCATCAGCATCTCAAGACTTTTAAAACAAGTAATAACGGAACTCGCGGACAAGGAATGTGCGTTAAGGGCAGTTATAGTCTATCAGAAGACTATAATCCCGGACAAGCTGACGATGTTTGGTCATTTGATGACGATTTAGACGCTGCCGAATTACCAATTGTCTTGAGAGCTATGGTTAGTATTAGCATCAAATCAAAGGGGAATTCAGTGCATGGAAATGCAGCTGTTGGGGGAAATACGAGCGCTACCGGCTTATCATCAATGCGACAAAGGTTCCGGTCACGTCTACAAGCTAAAGCAGTCAATTTAAGTGCATCTACCCTCTCAAATATATCGGAAACGGATTCCGGCTTGGGTATCAATGCACGCTTTGTTACGGAAATCCCAAATCCAGTTCATTCCAACTAATTGAGTTTCCCAAATAATAATTTCCCTAGAGGGGGAAATCACAAGTGCACATTCGCGGCGCCTCATGCAGCTGCCAGCCGAAACGATTACGAAAACGATTAGCGGAAAAGCCGGTTAACGCATTAAAAACGAAGC
>KK502889.1:11378-117113 GCA_000688735.1 Glossina austeni | reverse complement strand
GGACAAGCTGACGATGTTTGGTCATTTGATGACGATTTAGACGCTGCCGAATTACCAATTGTCTTGAGAGCTATGGTTAGTATTAGCACCAATTCAAACGGGAATTCAGCATATGGAAATGCAACTGTCGCGGGAAATACGAGCGCTACCGGCTTATCATCAATGCGACAAAGGTTCCGTTCACGTCTGCAAGCTAAAGCAGTCAATTTAAGTGCATCTACCCTTTCAAATATACCGGAAACGAATTCCGGCTTGGGTATCGGCATTGGGGAGCTCAATGAACGCATAAACGAATTAAAAATGGAGTGTGGAACTTCTCCTAAAAAAAAACAACAAGATGTGCCTTCAAATATATGCAACGAGTCAAATATGACAGAATTACACACTTGTCTGGTCTACCCGAATAGTGTATGTTGTGGAAATAGGAGTAGCCATATCAATACAAGTAGCCATTATTCAGGTATCTCATCGAATTTTAAACGTGAAAGTCAGATTTCCATTTCGAGTACATATTATTGCAGTATGCAAAGTCACCGTACCAGACAGTGCTCCCAACTATCCTTAATATCTACAATGCGTCCCTGTTATAACACTGGTTAATTATACGATCCTATATCGCTGGGTTGTTCAGGACGCTCAATCCAAATCTCTAAATAAATATGCTTTATTATATTATGTGAAAATTAAAAAATTGGTGTTTATTTATATAATACAAAACCAGGATTGATTTGCAATTGACCTTAAGATATTAGGCATTCTTTTTAGGTAAATTCATATGTTAAGGTATATATACATATATTATAAAAAGACATATAATAAAATTCAAAGCTCAAATTCACGATTCATAGTTTCTCAAAGAAATGAAAACATAAAATTATATAACTTAATTTAATCTAATTTATAAATTATTTCACTTAATTTCATTTTTTCAACCAAAACATAATATTATTGTTATTCATTGTGTCATTGTAAACAAACAAACGTAAAATTTGCCTTTTATTTCCTCGAAATCAATTTTGAATGGTGAAAACAATACATAAATTTCAACCAAATAGCTTTCAAAGTACGGCCTTCAAATGAGAGCTAATTAACTAAAAAATACATAATCAATGCCCTTGGTAACCGGAATGGTAATATTTGATTTATTCATAAAAAAAATAGTTTTCAGAGACTACTTTTTATTAATCAAAAAATTTGTTCCTTGTCCGCTCATAGATCTTGCATTTTCTCTTTTTATTTTTTAGCAAAGGTTTTTACCTCTTGGCGCTGATTATGGATCTTTCATTAACTCTCGTTCCTTTTACGGCGGAAGAAAGATAATCTCTTGGCGATATAGATTACTATCGTTTCTTCTTACCTAGTTTGCAAATATATAGGAAAGATTGGAGTTAGTGTTGTATGTTTATACAGAAATAAGAAAAAAAGAAATTATATGTAAATTAATGCAGGCCTAGTCCATCTCTATTAAGCAAATAAGAAAAAAAAAGAAAGCGTGTATTGACTAAAATTATTAAATAAGGAAATCAAGGTACTAGGTACTAGAGTTAAAGAAAAAAAGTCTAACTTCCTTGTTCGTCAGATCCCAAGTGATGACAAGGAATTTTAGAGTTTAGAGCAGTAGAGTTTTCAATAAAGCCAGTAGCCTTAAACGCCAGTACTTTAAGAGGTTAGTCCTAGAATTCATTTCTCCGGCTAAATTAATAACAATAATAATGTATATATGATATATGAATGCGTGTTTATTTCAAGATACTTAGAAGTAAAAACCTAAATTGTGTGATGAGTTTCTATAAATGTTGATCCTTTATAATTTATAAATGATAGCGGCAGTATATGGTGATATAAGGAAGGAACGACACAGGTCTTCTATTATTAGGAGACAAGAGGTGGAATGGTAGTCAGTTATGTATGTTTTGATCTTATATGAATTTAAAATTTTTCCTTTAGCGTCTGTTGTTTGTTTTGTTTTTCTTTCACAGCTGTGTTTTCGTTTAAATTCTACTCTGAACGATCAATGCTAACTCTGAATTAATGAAAAATAGTGGATTATGATGTCATACATAATGCAAGCCACCCGGAAAGCGAGATCGATAGCTGAACTTCTTTCTTGCAATCGGATTTTAAGGTGTTAACTTATATAAATATAAAACTGCAAAACATATGCAGAATTGTTGATTATAAACTATCAAATTATTCTTATTACAATGCACTTGCTTCACAAGACAAAAATCAACCGACATGATTATTAGAAAATCAAAAAACAATAAAAAACTATCTTGCTACCTCCAAGAACACATACCAATTTAAAACATATAATTAATTCTGAGCACGTCAGTTGGAAATCCGCAACTTTTCTTACGCTGACGTTTTGAACGGTAGAAATAGTTTGAAACCACATTCGATACCTCACACGCGGGTACGTTTGCGGATGTATCATGTCGATTTCCAAATCTGATCTTCGGTCGTCAAGAAGGAATCTTCCAAGTTCAGGCTTTCTATCTCCATTTTTCGTTAGTTAGCAACCTACGAGCATAACACAATGATGTGTTGTTCCCATTTTCAGGATGGAGCTCCACCTTTGACTTTTTACAATACTTCGTAGGAATTAGTATATCATATGAGTTGCATCTATACACGCAAATAAAACGAAAAGAAAAACCCATAAGAAGAAATAAATACAATTTACTTTATTTTTTTTTTTTTTTTGTTTGTAGGAAAGAAATGGATTAGGCCTGTATGTTTCACTTTAGACCCATAATCCAGTAACGTAATTAAAGTTTCTTAGATTTTTTTGATTTTTTTTTGATTTCTAGGTTATGTTTGAATGAACAGTGCATTCTTCATTTTACAAATTTCTTTTTGTTCTGCTGGGATATTTTTGTTCTTTTTGTTCAATTGAGTAACATGCTGAGGTTGGTTGTGAACACACCAACGACAGCATGAAGACTTGCACTTTTCTCCTCTTACCGTAAATATATTTTAAATTTAGTTATATTTGGAAAAAAAAAGTACAATTTACTTTAAATTTAGAAATTATTTATATAATTTATGTTTTTTTTTTTTTTTTTTAAAAAAAAAGCACATTTTTCTCTATTGAAACGTCAACTTATTGAAAACGAAAAGATAAGGCAGAAAATATTTTTGGAAAGTTTATAAAATATTAAAACTAAAACCTTTAAAAAAAAAAAATAAAAAGAAGGAACCAAATTATATAATGAAAAAAAAACCGAAAACCAAAGAACTAAGAGACTAGAACTTTCAAAAAAAAAACATATTAATATAATGAGAGGAAAGGAATCAAAAACCAAAAAAAAGACTAACAACTATAAAACAAAAAAAAAAACAAAATATAGGGGAAATATATAAAAGACTAGCAAGCAGGACTGATTTTCTTTTGAGCTGTCGAAAACTATTTGAAAAAAAGAAGGAAAAGAAAGAAGAATTATTGTGTGAATGATTTACAAGCGTTAGAAAAATAAGGTTTCTAAAAGATTTATGGATTATACGTACGAAAAAAATAACAAGAAACTCATTTAAATAAGGGATGAAAGAAATTTTTGCTTGAATCGCATGCGAGCAAAGAAAACGGCAAGGAATTAATATATGCTCAAAACGAACACACAACAACAACGCCTGGCATTTGAGTGTCCATAAGAGAACGTGCAAAGTGCGAAATGTCGTCACCGAAAATCCGCTGTACGAAAAAAAAAAACCACAGAGAGGCGAATTGATCGTCTTCTTCAAATAAGTTTGGGTAGATGAGAGGATTCAAAAATACAAAAAGTGATTGCGACGATAGATTTCAACAAGACAAGATGGTCGCGCAGATCAATCTTGTGATACTAAGTGAACTTGGAAAAATCATATAAAATTTATTGTACGTTGAAAATACTCCACATCTCGTAACTTGCGCTAATGTTTTTCCGGACACTAAAAGTGGTGTTGACTTTAAGTAAAAGAAGGATTTGAATACGAACAAACAAAAGGGTCTTCCAAGAACTATTAGGAAAAATTGGATTCAACTTGTAATTATGCTCACCTTCGTTAAAACACTTTTGATAACAAAAGCGTTTCCTAATACTGAATGGCCGATAATAAACTTCAATTAAGTTGTTTTAGACGCCAATTAAAATATCATTTTAGGAAGCAAAGTTCTCATTGTTGAGAATTCATTCGTTGCGGCGGCCGTCGTGCAAGATTTTCAAGATTTTCTTTTATCAAAAGAATGGGCTAAACTTTGAAAATATGAGATAGTTGGCAAAGCAGATCAAAACGCATAAAATTTTTATTATTCCCAAGTGTCTGCTGCGGGAAAAGTGCTAAGGTGTCATTAGAAGGTATCTTCTGTGGTAGGAGAGGAAATAAGAAAAAAATTTTTTTTTTTTATAAATAATGAAAGACCAAGTTTAATCAGTCTTCTCTTACAGCGTCCTCAACAACATCATTGACAACAAAATCATCAACAGCAACGACAGAGTGCGAGTGAAGGTCAGTAAGCAAGCCACGTGTGGATGTATGTGTTAAAGCATTTGCTACTAAACCTTAATTTCTTATATATTATCTCATTATTACTCGAATACCTTTCTAGAAAGTATAACTACAGTAAGAACAAAACAAATTTTATAAGGTGAAACAAAACCGTAGCCATACCACTCTGCTCATGTTCTCACCTTCTACAGTAAGAAGTAGTGCCAATAATTTCTTCCGTCAACCTCGTCTGCTTTCATTTCGATTTTGTTTGGTACGCATAATAAAGTCCGCGACATATTTTCGCCCCAACCACTCCGCTTTTATAGCTATCCAAAGCTAGTAAACACCCTACAAAACCGCTCAATTACGGCGTGTATCTGTGTTACCTTTTGCTTATTGCGCCTACGTATAAACGATTGTTCTATCATTTGAAGAAAAATAAAACAGGAGGGATATTTTTTTGTGTTTTTTTATTTTTCTTTTATAGTTGCTAAGGAGGTAGACTTTTGGAAAAGCAAAAAATTAGAGAAACAAAAATTAAATAATAACTATCGAATAACCAAATTTTGGTGGATCGTGAAAATTGAAATTCCAAAAATTTAACAAAATTAAAAGGACGGAGCTGAGTTATGAAGTAAAAAATAAAAAAAAACATATAATAGTAATATTATGGGAAACAAATATGGGCAGCCGTTTAATGATAAGCGATAAGTTAAACGAGAATAGCTTCAATTAATGGCAAAAATTATGATTAAAAAAAAAAAATCTAAACGCTCATAAAACTATGCATTTAAAAATTCTTAAAGATATAAGCTAGAGCAAAACACTGAACAAGATCAATGAAAAACTTTTTTTCGTTCGTTTTAAAAAAGGGAAAAAACAAGACAAAAATAGTAAGAAGAGGGAAGCGAAGTTTTCATAATACTTCGTATTGAAATTATTGCATAATTCTTGAAAGTACACAGTAGTGTTTCCTGGATGTTTGGATAATATACCGACAAACGTCGACATTGAGCATTCCGGCTTTGTGGGTGCCATGCATCTGTAAAATAAATGAAGAAACAAGAGATAGGAGAAAAATCAAACTTAAAAAGGAAAAGCTTCAAATTAGCGGATTTTAAAATCACATAACTGCGTCACACAAGATCGTATTACACCCCCGTCATTTTCGCATTTATCAAATTTACGTTGTCATAGCAGTGAAAAAAGGAAAAATTAAGATTTAACGAGCAATAGCGAAGTACGTCCCCCTCCAATAAAATTAAATCATACTTGCCCAACAAGATAAGTTTGAAAACACAAGGTCCCATTGTTCCCTTTTGAAAGAGTTCTCGGTCATAAATCTCAGGAAGTGTAGCGGGCGAGTGGCCTACATTTCCAAGCTAGAAACGTCTTCTAGGCCGAAGGTTATAGGCACCTCCGTCCTACAGGGATAACTTATGTTGCTTAAATAAACGTCGATCATGTTTGGAAAATCGGCAGTCTACTTTGAGAGCCCTGCGGTTATAAACAAAAAAACATTAAAAATCACAACAAGCTCTGTAACTATTTACAAAATCTCGGAAATCAAAATGAAGGTGAGGAAGCGACAACCACCTAATAGGGTCAGGCATGAAGGTGCTTGTATAGCCGGTCAACTTATTGACAGGAAATTGCCAACATTTTAAAAGAAAATTAGATCTAATTTCTCAACGAGGTAGTTCAATGCCGTATTCGTAATTTAAAGATTTCAGAAAGTTGAAAAAGGAATACGAAGCTTATGGTAGAAGTACAATCTGTCAATAAAGCAAACCATTTCCAAAAAAAAAAAAAAACAACAATAAATGTACAAACAAGTGATATAAAAGGAATATAGGATTGGTTAAGCTACTAACCCCATAGAAAATTGTACGGGCTAAAAAAGAAAACATTCAAAAAGAAAGAAAAGAAACAAAAAAAATAAATAAAGAGAAAAAAATAGAATAAGCAGAGAAAAAAAGAGAGAAGAAGACATTAAAAAAAAAATAATAATAAAAATAGGAACAAAGAGAAAAGAAAAAAACAAAATAGGAAAGAAAAGGAAAGAAGGAAGTAAATATCCAAAAAAAAAAAAACAGGAAAGTGAACAATAAAGAAAAATAGAATAGCGTCCAGGGAAATTGTTCAACCGTGTATTCTAACCATGTATTACTAACCCTAGTTAAGCCTGCGTGCTACCCAACTTCAACCAGAAGTTATCGCATCGCCATTATGACTCCGCCGCTACGGGTCACCTGGGCAAATTTCCTGCACCGAGATGAACTCCAAGCCTGCTTAAAGGAGTTCGACTTCGACATAACACGTACCGTACAAGAGATGAGGAGGCGCTGGGCGCAATTCATCAACCAGGACCACAAGCCCGAGGTCGTCACATGGCTGTTACAACTACAGACCGAGTTGGAGGCCCTCACAAGGCATCGATTGCTTTCGCCAGCATCCCACGCGAGAACTGGGGCCAATGGGACATCAATAGACGAGAAGGGACCCCTACATCCACCGACGAACGCCGCAACCCTGCACGTACCGGTGACGATAAAAGGAGCGGACAGCCAAGTGATACCGGTAACCCACTCCACTATAGCGACCACAACCAATGACACCAGGAAAACCAGCTGGCCGCCCCGATTGGCGGAGCACGATAGCGGCCGACACGAGACTTGTCATCGAAGTCGTTAGCAGATGGGGGCTCAACTTTACCGAGCATAGAGAGCCGCTTGCCTTCATCGAGCGGGTCGAAGAGTTAGCAGAGGCATATAGCGTCGACAAGGACCGCTTGCCAGCCATCATGATGGTGATACTACGTGACTGAGCCTTAACGTGGTACCGCAACAACAATGAACGGTGGACGACCTGGGAGAAGTTCAAGGCCGAGTTTCTAAAATTCTTCCTGCCAGCGCGATACTTTACCTGGCTCGAAGATGACATTTGCCGGCGCACCCAACGATCGAAAGAGAAATTTCAAGACTATGTGCTGGCGCTCCAGTACCTGATGCGCCATACCAAAATGACAGAAGAACAAAAATTGGAACGCACCTATACGAATGCGCAATCCGATTACATGTGGTTTATACGGCACCGAGATTTCACCAATTTAGACGAACTCATGGAACTCGACAGCGATTTTGAGGCGATTCCAACGGGCAACATGCTACATGAAGCCCCCAGTGAAACACAACGAGAGTATCAGCCAGTCACCCGATGGCGTGATCTGCCGAAAAAAAGAACGCGGGCACCGGACCCAATGCCGCAAAAGAAGTGAATAAATGTGATTACGGCGTGCCGACGATGTGCCCAGAGCGGACACCAGCAGTTAATTGTCCGACTCCAGAGGTCTTATACTGCTGGATCTGCGGCCGACAAGACGTACGAAGCACCAACTGCGGCCAACAACGAGACGTGCCCACCTCGCGAGCAGTAATATCCGCCAATCTAGCAAATGTACCTTGCCCACAACGCGTAATGCTACCAGAAAGGTACGCTGCGGTGAAAAGGCCAATTACTACCCAGCCAAGTCGCCGAAAGCACCTTACGTCGACTCTCCGAAACGAGACTAAGGATTTATCAACGCAATCCTCTTCCCCGCTGAAAGTTAATAGCGGTAATCCACCTTCCAGCCAAGAAATCTTAGAAACCCCATCACGCAGCGATATGGAGCAAAGTCCCAAAACCCATCGAAATTTACGCCCCCCATGCAATGAAACTCGCAAGAACATTAATGCATCATCCGGGCCTATAGCCAATCATACTCAGCGAAGTCAACGGCGCCATGCCTCTTACCACAACCCACACCTGGTGGAGTCGGGGTACACAGCGGCCTACGAGACCAGCTAACACGAACAAGTCAACCTGGTAAAGTCGGGGTTCCTAGCAGCATACAATACCAGTCACGCATGCCCGACGGATAAACAAGTAAATTTCGAAGAGACAACGCCCAGTACAAGGCTGAATGCACCGCCAGGGTCTGATCAACATATTGCAAGCCCTATAGTGGCCAATGTTGACACACGACCCCTACCTCTCCGCCAACGATCCGACATTCTGATGTCGCAAAGCCAAAGGTACAAGATTTCTGACACGACCCTCCGTCAGCAAGAGCTACATGCCACGCCCGATGGCACGGCACCCGTCTTGAAACAACAATCAAGTTTGCGTCACCACCAAGTAGCAACAGAGATCACTACCCAAGTATCGCCGACCTTACAGCGGTTGCCAACTTATAGTAATGTTAATATCGTCACTCCTTTGCAGCAGTATAACAATAATAACGATAACATTACAAGAACTACAGTTAAGTCGACAACAACGACGGTAACTACCAGCCCCAGTAATCGGGTGCTGCTCCGGCAGCAAAGGCAACATGCACAAAGAAATGCCATTAACAACATTAACGGCGGGCTGCTCAACGGGACAGGACGTCTGAGATCATGTACACATCCAGCAACAGCGGTCGTAGAAAATGAAACAGCAGGAAACATAAAAGTCACTGGCAATGAAAACAAAATTTTATATGAAACCGAAATCAAACGAATATCTTCACATTCACCCATACCGAATGGTATGATGGGAAATATCAATAACATTAGTAATCAACCGCAACAGCTACCTGCCTTGCCTAATCAACCATTACTACAAGCGAACGTTACAAAGCATGCACTAACTTCGCTTGTGACACCCTCAGCTTTAACTTATAAAATCACTGACTTGATAAAGAAGGCCACAAATAATGTTTCGGAACAGCAGCAGCAAACGCAATCGCAACAACAAACAGCGCCTCAACGCAAAGGCCTCTCGTCATCGAACAAACACATTCACAAGGTTATAAAGGAAATCTATAGGTAGAAAGAGAGCTGTATGTGATCACCATCAGCTGCCAGGAGAGTCGGCAGCCGAACGGTTCAGCCGCCGACGTACCCGTAGGCGCTGAGGAGCACCCGCTCCACCGAAGCCTTCATTTACATAAACAATATCAATGCCACAGGTTTCTATCGCCGTCAGCGCAAAAGGGTCACAGATGCCACTGCCGCATCATACCCAGCCAAAATTCAGCTTAAAAACAATCACGGTAACCACGAACTACGCTCACATCGACTTTAAACAACAGCCCGACAACAGCAACAAAATCATCAGCAGCATCGACTACATACCCTAACAATTATCACCATGCCGTTTTAGCAACAACGTTAAACAATCATAACAACAGCGTCACAACAACGACAATGAATTCACCGACAAGGATAACGACAATAATTACCAGCCCAACTAATCGGGTACTGCTCATGCAGCAAAAGCATGCATTGCCTGCACCGGTGCCACCCCACCTTTAACTTATGGAACCACAGGCCTGATAGAAAGGTCACAGATCAGCAACAACAAGAGCATTCCGTAACAGTCAACATATTTAGGAAAACATTGAATTGTCAAGTTGAACTTTGAATTTTAATACATATCCTTTTATTTTTATTTTATATAATATATTTGTACACTGACGTATGGATTTTCCTACAAACGTTTTGAAAGGAATTGCAAGTCTTTGCTAGTTTTGTATTATATCAATAAAAAACAACATTTTACTTTTCCCAAAACATCGTAAAGGGCTTATTTCTTCATCTTTTAGTTCAAAACAATTCAGTTTGAAAGTACACCAGATATGTCGGCTATTATTTCCTCACCTAATCGCCTCAATCGGAGGCCTCTAGCGGAACACTTTCTATTTTCGTATGAGCTTACGAAATAAGTAAGATGTATATATATATCATGTATGTATTTAGCTTAACTCGTCACCATTTCGCAAAAAGTTTTTCTTGCAATTTTTTTTTTGTCATTCCTGATATAACCATCGAGAATGTGCCTTAGGGAAGGTTTAACAAAAAATCACTACCTGCCAGCCATTAATACTCTCCAGACCATAAAAGGTACAAAATAAGAGCCAAAGGGATCACCACAGCTATGTAGATTCTTTTTATAGCATTACTTGCACAAATTTTTTCTAAAACCTAGTCAAAGGTCTCTTTTGACACGCAAATTTATAAGATCATTTATTTTCTTTACTTACATATTTTCGGTTAAAGTAAGAGGATTAGAAGCATTCCGCACAGTCCTTCTACGCCTTGCTATTATCTTATCTTATAAATTAATATGGTAACGCGGCTTCTTATTGCATGGTGCTGTATTAACCCGAATAACGGAATAACACGTCATTACGTTGAGCGCTTTAAGAAAATGTGCCACATGGAAATACTTCGACGTAAACAGGTACATTTTTAAAGACGAAGAATTGGGTTAAAAATAAAACAATTTGGTTTTCAATATCTTCCACTCTTGTTTGTACTTATGTTATTCGACATTATTTTTCGCGTTTCGTACGTACCGAGACATGCGATGAATTCTGCAAAAATATGCGAGAGATGTTACAGCAGTCAACCTAGGGCCATTAGGGCCACTTGTCCTTTCCTAACTGTATTCTATTTGCTTTTACTGTCAGTAACCGTGCGGAAAGTCGTCGAATAGAGTGGTCCTATACGTTGTACGGGGATGTCGACTAAGCTGATCCTGCCATCGCCTCTGAGTAAAGGTTAATAGCTCTATCAGTCATTCAGGGATGACGACTAAGCTAAGCCAGCCATCCCCTCTCCGTAAAGTCCATAACAAATCCCTATCGGTAATGTCAACTAGTTATGTAATCCGTGATCACTTAACTCTGGCTGCTATAAAACGCCCTGGCTGAGGTGTATTATAAAACATCATAAAATAGTCCTTACGAATTGGACTATCTAACCTAAAAATTAAAAAGATAAGATTATAAAGCCGCTAGTTTGCAACAGACGTAAGTTGCTGTTTTGCATGACACAGTAATAGTCTACAGCTGCAAAATGAAAAAGAGGGGTAATAGTTATCTGGTTCTTGAATACAGAAGAATATTCGTTATTTTCTACAAACAAGAAAACAAATATTAGTGGAAGTATAAAATTAGTGTAAGTAGCGTGTGTACGTCACACACTTCAATTAAATGAAATTAATGTTATATACTTTGTACTGTACTATTGACTGTACACGTCCCAATCCATATTTTTTTTTTTTTCAGTCTCTCATCAAAATTGACGTTTGTGCTCTTGATTACGTGTCAATTTATCAAAGAAAAATTCTCAGTTGCACAGCGCATAGAAATTCGTTATATTACATTGCAAATGAATGCATCTATTCGGGCCAAATGGTAGTGTTTGTTATGTTAAGAATCCAGCTTATCTAAACTGTAAATGTACTACTGAAAATAGCGATTCTGTGACACGAAGTATGGATAAAAGTCGAACACGTCGTTCTCAAGAACTTGGATTTTCTTGTGGTATTGCGAGGAAAGATGAATTCATTTGACTCAAAAATCGAAACCACATGATCTTCTACTGCATAGAAACCTTGCAAATTAGGCTTTACAGCAATTTTGATATACGTCTATTATTCATGAAAAATCACTAATGGCAATGAAGCTTATTTCTTCTTACATGGCCCCGCAAAGCAAAAACTTCGCCTTGAAGCTAAAGAAAACTTACATCCCATTCATGAGCACGCTTCCGTCCACACACTAGCAGTTCGCTGCGGTCTGCGGCCTGGAGGTTTAATTCAACCGTATTTTTATTATTGGAATTAATGTACGATAGATACGTGGTTTCACCAAGGGAGTGCAACATGTTCCATTGAAAATTTTTCCTCGAGATTATTTAAGTCATTGATTTATTCCGATAAATCACAAATACTAAATTGACCTTCAAATTAACCTTAAAACTAACAATAATCGTGTAATTCATGAAATAAGTGCAGTTTTATAAAAAAAATTGGAGTACCAGATGTGAACTCTTATAAAAATCCAGAGACAGGGCTTTACATAAAGTGATTTTTAGCCCTAGTCTTACTGGGGTGAGCTTCTGAATCTCATTCGAAGTTCCAACTTACATTTTTAATTGAAATTGCATTTCCAAAAAATTTTTCATACTCTATCTTTCAGAAAGTTTGTCTGCTCGTTTAACAATCTTGTTTTTTTTATCCTATTTATATCCTGGAATTTTTGAGGTATTTCGGTAAAGTTGGTTACAATGACGTGTTTTGGCCCAAGGACTAAAATCTCATTTGAAAAGCCATTACTGTAGTGTTTGTACTTTATTTTGAATTAATAATTGACGGTAAAAAACTAATTATCTTTAAATTTGGAGGTAGCCGTTATGTCAAAATGAACGCTGAACTTAAAGCTTGCTTTTATTCCAGAAAGACTACATTAACACGAATTATTTACGGACTATGCAATATTATAATTTTTGGGAGGAAAACTGACTTGTAATCCGATAGGCATCGACGCATTAAATCGCGATTCTTAAGCAAAGTAATTTTAATAAAAAAATTGGGAATTCTATTCTCGGCATTAGATGGCCTACACCATAGCCATTTTATATATTACACAATTTATATATTAATGTTTAATATACTAATAATTTGCATTTTGGGTTAATTGTGCAGAATATTATATGATCAGCACAATAAATCTATCTGAACCTCATGTTCACCAAATATCTATGTTTAATTTTGTTTTCTAAGGATCAGAGCCACAAGTTCACAATTCGCTTAGCTTTGAATTACTTTGACGTACGTCTAGTTTGGTCAATTCTGTATTGGTATTTAAGAAAATTTCAACAGAATTGCGACTGTTGTCGGTTAAAGTCATCCAGTATAATTTCGACTGCGGCTAAACGAATTGGTAGCGCCAATTGCATCGAACATAGGTTTGGTGGAAGATGCAATCGCATTGCCTCTTTCTTGTTGATTCAATCGTCGCAGAGTGAAGATGTAACTTTTATGGTCCGTAACCACCCCTGCAATTCTCTGATGTTAAAGCGCCTTCCCTCAAATATTGCGCTAGCAAAATGAGACCGCACAGATAAGCTAAAATGTTTAGTTATTATTTTAAATGTTGTCAATCTACGGCTGCACTTTTTGCCGTCTGGCTAGTTCAGCTACATTTACAAAAATAAATCATAAATAACTTAAAAATATCGGAATCACTAATGGCGTAACGTCACATAACAGTCCTACAGTCTGTCCGTACAGTCCTCCTGTTTGTTGGTCCGTTAAGTCACCGTCCGTGATTACACCCACACACACACACACTCATTTACTCATTCACTCATTTTTCTTGGCCTCACTTAAATCGTATATTTTTCGATTTGGAATATATTGTTTTTCAATTATAATTCGCAATTGGTAGAGCTATTTCAGTTTAGTTAACTCCGAATTCTTTCTTTAGTAGTTATTTATATTAAAGTTTTGAATTTCATTAATATGTAAGACGACAAGCTTTTTTTTGGAAAACGAATTCTATTAAATTTGACATATTTGATTTATTTCTGCTATTCTTAATGTTCGTTAACTTATTTTCCGATACTCTGCTGTTTTCTAATTTATATTAATTTATTTCTTTAATATTTTTTATTGTTCTTCATGTATTTTAATTTATTTCTTCCCCAATTCTCATATACTCGTTCGTTTTTTTTTTTAATTCTTTTCACGTTATATCTTATTAGAGACTACCTATCTCAATAGCTCACTCTTCCCTTCCTCGAGGTTCTGTGTCAGACTACTCCACCACTTCTCATTGCCGACTCTTTTGATCTGTCTTGACACTATTCTCTCTTGTCTCAGTAAATGTAAAACTAAGCCATCAAAATAAAGTCCTGTCTGTATATATGTATATACAGCCAGCAATCTTCGGAAAACACTCCCAAAATTTGTAGTCTTTATAGTTTAAACCGAAATGGTTTTGCTTTCGTGATGAGTGTACAAATGGGAAGGAGAAAGGGGCTTGCAAGTATATGGAGAAACATCAAAGTAAACAAAAAAATAAAATTCGCTAGCTTTTCGACGTTGAAGTGCCTGTACTTCCATTGTTGACTCGGTCTTCAGCAATAATACCTAGGTAAATAATATGTGCTTACCTGGCATGTTTATTGTGCGAAGCGACCACTCCGCTGTCGTAATAAATGATGTTACTGTAGATGCAACCCTTGTCAAAGCCACTGACCATGGTGTCTGTTTGTCCGTAGAAGACCCGCATGGCAGGCTGCTTGTAGTTAGCCTCTATTGTAAGTTCAACCAACAACTGGACGCTTTTATTAGGTTTATTGATTCGGTGTTACTGCTTGCAGGTAACACCCCATCAACCTTGGGACTTGATACTAATGCCTGTTCCCCCTTATGGTTTAGTAAGATGCCAGAACGTGCGTCTGGTCTTCGAAATCAGCTAAGGGGGGACGTCTTGTCCGAATGCTGTGCATCACGTAATGTAAACGTTTTAAATGAGCCTAGCGAGTGGTTCACTTTCGCCGGTCCAGTTGCCGCTAGTGATATTGATATCGCTATCGCAAATGGGGCTGGAATGAGAGTGTTCGATTTCTCTTGGGAGGTCAAGAGTGTATGGGGGGTTAGTGATCACCACGTTATTAAAATGGTGGTCAGGTATACCCCTTCTACATCTACACAACTGGAAGTCGCGCGTTGGCGTACTTCAGGGGTGAATTGGGATACCTACGGGGTGCGGTGACAGCCGTATCGCTTGAGGAATTTGCCCAGAGATCGTTGGATGAGCAGGTAGGATACATTTCCCGGTCCATTTGCGGCGTCAAAGACTTGCTCCTTGAGAAATGTCGCCAGACAAATCGACGCAGTGAAAAGCCGTTCGCCGCTGTAGGCGGCATTTTCAGAGTGCGAGGCGGTCCAATAGTGCGGATTCCGCCCACCTTAGAAATGATTTAAGGCAAGGCCTTTATGAATACGAGCGCATGCTCTTGAAAGCGAAAGAGGATGACTGGAAGGCTCTTGCCTCTCGAAATCCGGATGATTCTTGGGGTCATCTCTATCGGATTTCCAGAGGCAAAAAATCGCTGGAAGTCTGTGATATTAGTGCTAACGGTGCAGTGCTTACCATCCGGAGGGAGTGTCTGAGTATTTTATTTGGTAGTTTCTTCCCAGGGTTGGACGAATTTGTGCCTCCTGAACATCGGGTGGCATCTTCTCCGCCACTCTTGGAGAAATATGAAATTGGTTTTGCGATCGCAAATACCAAGGCTAAAAGGCCGCCAGGTTCGGACGGAATAACTCCCTTCATGCATTCCTGCATAAAAGAAGTCTCTCGGGAACTTGGGCTTGCCTATGCGGCATGTCCGAAGATTGGTTGCACGTTTTGTGTGTATGCTTCAAGTACTCAGATCTCAGACACTTGGAAGCAATGGGTATTAGCTAGACGAATGAGAACTTTGACCTCAGTTTGACCCTCTCTACTTCTGAGACGGTGGCAGCATTGGGCGCGTTTGCTACGCAGGTATTCATCAGACGCAGCGCCGAGAGACGTGACCTGAACAACTTTGTCTGATCCTCTTCCGTGCTCCTCGTGTACGGTGACAATGACTGAATAACAGGTGGTTAGGAGCTGCGTCGAGCTCTTAAGTCTTGCCAGAGGCTTCCTCTTTCTGGTTAATGATCTAGGGAAATTCGTTTCCACGCTTTCCCTCCATCGCTACTGATGTAAACTCGCTCTTTGGTCTCTGTCCACAAAAATTTACTCTAAGAGGTTGAGATAGGCCTCGCTCCGCCCAGTGAGAATACTATGCCCATGCGCATAGTATAGACTGGTTTTCTTCCTCGAACGACTATATCATGCCGAGTTCGGGTCTTATGGGACCTAGAAAGTCCGACCGGAGACTTTTTAAAATTCTTCTATAATTCTTTTCTCTTCATTCTGGTACCACGGGTCTCAGGAGCCCCCAAAGCATTTCTTCTAGCTAACTTTGGCCTGACAAAGGGAATGGCCCTTGGCGGGAGTTTCGTGGGGGCTGTGGTTGGCCCAAAATCGCGGGTAGAGCTTTTGCTCGGTGTGGAGTTGCATTGCAACCGGGTGCCTTACGCACAGAAAGGCTTTAGAAAGGTTTTAGATAGTGCCTTGCTCTCACCAGAGGTGAGATGCGACCATAACGTATCTCGTCTGGTACTCGAGGACCTAATCTTCCTCATGGCAGCGTGCGCGCCGATTTGGGCACCGTATGTTGCGAGGATTATTAGCCTCGGGGAGTTTGAGTGTTTCACACTCCGTGTGCTATCGGGCACCGTGGGGTTAAACCTTCGTGGTAGTGTACCCACGTGAAACCCTCAGAGACATCTGTGCGAAGCGATATATTTTATTTTATGGCTTCAAATAAGCGCACAAACCCAGCTGATAATATTATATTCAAAATACTAAAACTTAAAAACTAAAGAAAATTATTTCAACAAAGGAAACCAAATTTTATCATATTATGATTTATGTAAGCTTCTTTGTGTAATTAACATCGCGATTATTGAGCAAAACGAGAAATAAAAAAGCAAGAAAAACAAAACAAGGCGTGGTTAATTTGATTTTTTTGACGATTTATTTTTACATGTCGCTGGGTTGACTGACGATAAACCACCGACTTGGCATATGTAGAAAGAGATTAAAAAACAGGCAACTGCAATTACGTGTAACCTAGCTTAACTTGAAATGCTTAAGATTAACATTGTTTCTATATAGACAAACACAAAGCAGTGTTCAGATAGGCAACAGTGCCGCTAAAAAAAATTTATTGAAATGAAACTGTTGGTCTTCTGGAAAGCATGACGGCAACTTAAAATAATAAATGGGATTAATGTTTAAATACAATTCGGACAATTGCATTTGTACTTGCAGTTGAAACAAATATATATCAAGTAAAAAAAATCCAAATTATACTTTAGCTAAATTTGTACCTAACTAAAGACGCACGACTTCATGGCTTTTTCGAGCGTTTATCCAAGTATTTTCTGATTTCATTTGTTTACGTACGCCCCTACCCACGTACCCAATTGTCCAGTTTGCTGATAGCTAAAAGTAAAGTCGTATTTATTAAACGTAGTGATTTGTCTGGTCTGGAACTGTGTGGAGGAGTTTTGCTAGTGAAAGACGCACGATATTTGTTAAATTTATTGTGGTTCAACCTACTATCAAGTATTCTACGAACTAACTCAACAATATTACTGAACTGGTTAGCAATATCTCCGATGTCTGGTATAACAGTGCATCGAAAATGTCTTTCATGACGTCTAGCATTTACTCTCATTATCGGACTCTCTAAAGTCCATTAAAGCCACATTGCTTAACACACGTGATCTGTCGTATTTAAACCAACTTTATCCCTAAAAAGTCATTATGACTCGAAAATGAATTGTTGTTAACTATTATCGGTTGCCAAGCTTACGCATGTCTTCGATGGCTTAGGGGTTCATTAGCAATTTCGTCATGTACCGGTTGTGGGTGTGGCTATCTGCTAATTGTGTACATGCTTATTTTCTGTTTTCTTTTTTTTCGTTTTTCCTTCTTATTTGTTTTATTATACTTATACTAAGTTTTAATAATAATTAATTTAAGATTTACTTTAAAAGTCATTTGAACTCGACTGTCATTTGTTTTAGTCGAGTTCCTGTATAAGTAGAATAAATGAATAAATAAAAATAAAATAAAAATGATATCAAACGGTACCAACTAGATCAGGAAGACACGTTAAATTTTAGCAGAACTTAGCTGACTAAAGCATGCATACCTCCAAGCGAAGGTTTTAAGCCAACATTGCATTGCGTGTAAGTTTTACGGAACATTGGGCAAAATGTCGCTCTCGAAACTGAGCAGTCTATTGAACTAAAAGTTTTCTTTGACATCCTGAGGGTCCCGTAAATGGCTAAACATTTGACACAATCTCATCGTCCGCCAGAATCTGAGGAATTATTTCAAATAGTTTTCGAAGAAATCACATAAATAAACCATAAATCATAAATAAACTATCAAAAGCATCAATGACATTCCCAAACAACCCACTATAGTTAAAACGAAATAAAATTTGTCAAAACTTGAGTGTTGGAATTCACGCACTAATTTGTTTACCTGGAGACTAAAGACTATTAACAACGTATTCTTTCTATCAACAAAAAGTAAGTTAAGATTTCTCAATAGATGTATTGTTGACAATCGCTTTTCGCACCACCGCAATGGAATTTGCGGGAAATTTTGCCATAAAAACTCTTCTGCTAAGGTCAACACGATATTTTTAAGGCCAAGCATTTGTTTTTGTTTGATTAGCCAACCATTCTATTTGTTTAGAAACATGTTCAGACTTGCCTTTATCTACACTCTGAGTAGGTTAGTAGATAGAAGAAGTCTATCAAGTAAGAATGAGTGATCTGGGGCGATCCGTAGCATGAGAATTTAAAGTCTATTTCATGCGTACAGCAGCAAACCATTGGTTTTCATTTGAAGAATCTTGCCTCTTACCTGCTAGAAAGGAGAGTGTACTTAATTCGACAGACTTTTCAGCAGTAGATATGAAAACTTCATCTGCTCATCTCATTTCTTATTAAAAAATAAACAATGTTCACCCCACTTTTGCCATCGGGTAGAAATTGGAGTGTTTAGTAGCGTTGTAAAAACGAAAATCGTAACAAAAAATATTTTGTAATCAGCATGGGAGAGTCCCTGCCACATGAGGAGCAGTCACTAGGTAATGTCGTCAGATCAGTTCTTCGCGAAAACCGCTCACTGCAAATGTTGTCATCACTACACATATAATCAAAGTTTGTTCTTTACTAGTTAGTAAAAGTCATAATCAAACTTTGATGAATATGTTATCACGTTTAATCATAGGAACATTATCGACTATGGGAAAATTGCCCGCTTCATGCTTTTCTAGTGCAACTTAAAAAAATAAATGGCTTTGCTCTTGGAAGATTAATGTTTAAATACAATGCGGACACTTGTGTTTGCAAACAATTCAATAACGTTCACTCACTGCGGAAGTACCAAATAATTCTTTTATTATTACGATCCAAAGAAATAAAATAAATCGCTACTGATATTTTTCAAATTGTTAAACCCTATTGCACGGAATTCCAAAAGCACATTGCGCGGACGTGTAAATCTACATTATGATGTACTCTATGTCGTAGTTCTCATTAGATCTTATGGCAGCAAATTAGAAGTTCCCGTGTAAGGACACATAAGCACATTGTCAACAAGAAACTCACGAATGGCGGAAAGCACGCTTAATTGTGGCTAATGTGAACAAGTTGTTATCCACATGCTCTTCCGTAAATGTAACGATGCCTCAAGCCGTTCAATATGCTCCAATGTGTGGATGTGTATCACCATCTATCCATTCTATGAACTCACCTTTGTTACTTGAGGCGTTTCAGGAGTTTTACCAATAAAATGTGAATGATATAGAATTTTGTAACAAGTGCGCATTATACAGTAGCAGTGATTAAAAATTACATTTCGGGAAGGGTTTTCTGTCCTTTCACTTAACTGAATCTTTGCTTAGAAAAGCAATTTACGTAGTAGAATCGTTGGAGGATAATCGATCCAAATTCACCATGGTTAAAATTAATGCAGATCAGCATATTGTTGCAGTAAAAGTACTACTTAAAAAATTTTCAGTGACAAGACCAGCAACTTAAAGTTAGTTGATATTTTCAATCAAGTAGTGCAATACAAATTCGATATTTGCACCTCGAAAGAGATATTTTTAGTGTTTTGAAGGAGATATTGCTAACTGCTTAATAAAAGTGCAACAATACATTTATTATCTTCATTACCGTGACATCAGAGACTAGATAACCGTAAACGCTAAACGTCCAAGACTTAATTTGAGATATGTACGAGACAGTTTTAATTTATAATACCATCCGTTACGAAAGAAAAATCATTAGATTCGCCGAAGATATATAATATAGATTGATTTGAAAGTAACATTATAAGTAAAACAACACATTTATTTATTTTTAATCCAGACATTTTAGAAATAAATTTACAAAGCATTTAAAGGGTGCCAGATAACCTAAATCGTATGCTCGCTTGCATTGAAAACTCTACCGCACTTGAGATTTGAACCCTTTGTCTCCGCGGCTATTCATTCGGTTTTAAAAATATATAGGCCACTTATGTTTTATATGTAGGTGGTTTGGTCTATCGCGCCTTCAGGCCGAGTAATCCTTCCCTAGAAGTCGGTTTTTTTACCAGAACGGGGGGGGGGGGGGTCTACGTGGACGGACTCGATGACACTCCTAATACAGAGCGCTTTAGGTACCGTGATCAGGGGCGGTACTACGTGAATGTCTTCGAATAATGTACCTCGGGTACCTGGCGACCGAAAGTTTTGTGTCGATATATTTATTTATTAAATTAGCGCAGTACAAACAGCCTTTCAAAGCCCTATGAATGTGTAACGCAGGCTTGTGCCTGTATGTACAAGTACAAGTACAATATAAGTATAAGTATATGGTTTATAAATAAAATCTAAATTATAATTTTATTACTACAAATTATTTCATATTACAAATTCTTAGATAAGGGACTTCTAAATAGACAGTACGATTACAAAAAACACATTAAAATTTAGAATTCGTCTTCACAGCCACACAAAAACTCAAAGAACTTCAACTTTTGGAAAACGTGCTAAGGAACTAGTATCAACTGAGAAGGTGAAATGGCTTGAAAAAGAGCAGTAGGTTACGACATAAGGTAAACTGCTTAAAGGACATAAGGTTAACTGCTTATGTCTAAGGAAATGTGAGCCCGTCTGCGTATATTGTACACGTAGCGCACTATAGAGTTAACAGTACGCCATAGTCCCAGAAAGTACATCTAAGCCATATAGCACCCGCGAAATTGGAAGGGAGTTCGCCAGTTTATATTTGACCGATTAGGGTAAATAAATATTCTTAGAACATATAGCCCGCAAGGTTCCCACAATTTTACCATGCATGTCAAATGTGAGGCGATGGCCGTTAAATGTGCCCAAGCACTTAAGAATGTCAACAATAGCTATGCTGTAATCACCAACCAGAACATCCCCCAGGGGATGATGATGATCGTTATAACCAAAAAACATAGCTTTAGGTTTGCGAACTTTATTTAACTAGGAGAGAAAACTCAACTACTATATTTCAACTGCCGAGTTACATTAACTATTAGAGACTATCTTATACTTATTGCGAATTACAATAACTCTTAAGCATATATGCTTGTAAGATTTAGGGATAGGTAAATACTAGAGTAGTAGACTCAATAGTACTTAGTAGAGTACTGGAATAGCAGACATAATTACTACAAATTACAAATAAAATTAAAATATAAATTTAAGATTCATATGTATATAATCAAGCACGCAAGCCGCTTGCAACGGTGCAGCCCCCTTTCAAAGCCTAGATGCGAGTAAACCCAAATTTGTTAATCAAGGCAACTGACAACGACAGAGCCAAATTTACTGTCAAATTCATAATTTATTTGGATTCACAGTTAGTTGGAATGGGACATGGGAAATTCCCTTGTATTAAGTAACATTGTTTTGATAGCCTTTAATGAATCACAAATTGTGATCAAGTGATAGACTTAATTTAAATTACTACAAGCAACTCTCAGCGGGTTAAATAGCGGATTAAGCTTAATAAATATAAAGTGGTCAGAAAGGCGATTGGGAAAATTAAATCGTATCTCCCCAAGTAATGTCGGTGAATCAACAGTACCATTGATTACCTTAATTAAGAAGGTAACACCCAGAATAAATCTGCGTCTCTCAAGTGAAGATAACAATATCAGTTGTAATCTATTTTCATACGGTGGCAGAAGAACAAGCCCAAATTTCTAAGCGCAAATAACAGGAATTGTTTCTGAAAAGATGCTATTGAGTCAACATAACGTCTATAAAAAGGAGACCACACAACCGACGCATATTCTAGTATAGGTCTATCTAAGCACGTATATAGCCTTTTTGTTATGTAAGGATCCCTTATCTCGTTAGACCAACGCTTAATAAAACCAAGCATTGATTTAGCTTTAGTTAAGGAACGCTCCATTATTTAAAACGTAATCTTTGGTCAAATAGCACCCCTAAATCCATATACGACTCATCTAACTTGTGAGAATGAGTGAAATGCACCGAATTTTATGACGACTTTCTTGAGGACGATTCTTTCTTGCATTTATTTGGTTTTAGTTCCATAAAATTTACTGAGCCCCATGCAACTAAATTATTTAGATCATTTTGAAGTTGACGCGAACCCAACTCCGAGGAAAATGTGTTAAACAGGTTAACATCATCAGCATACATTAATATCTGGCTGGATTTGATGGCTGACGGCAAGTTTTTAAAGTATAAATTGAATAATATGAGTGCTAAATGGCTTACTTGCGGTGTACCCAACGTCAGTGGGAATTCAACCGAGGAAATGCAATTAAACAGTATCCTGAATGTTCTATTTTTTAGATAAGAACTTATCCACTTCACTAAAGGGGCAGGAAAGTCCAAGGCCTAGTGTTTAAAAATCAGTAAGTTACGGTTAACCAAACTAAATGCTTTACTTGACTTTAGCCAGTGTATATGACGTTCCTACGAGCGCGACCAGTAAAAGTATTCCACACCTGGCAAGTGGACTCTAATAGATTCGTGACCGTAGATCTTACTTTCCGAAAGCCATGCTGGAAAGGAGAAATATATGATTTGATGGGAAAAGCTAGATGCTGGGTGACTATACGCTCAAACAATTTAGGTAGGACACTGAACTTGGGAATGCCTCTATAGTTTTCTACATGGTACGTGTTTCCGCTTTTGCGAATTGGAATAAGAAAGCTACGTTTCCAACACAACGGGAAAATACCTAATTTCAAAGACAAATTAAAGACTTTTGAAATTACATCTTTTAGCTCCACAGCGCATGATTTAAGAATACACGATGGAATCGCATCAGGCCCAGGCGCACAACTATACTTTAGAGAGCTCAGCGCCTTTAATATATCATTTGCGGAAATGACCAACTTGGAAATCGAGAGCGGGTTAACTACCGGATACTGGTAGTGTGAGCTTGGATCAAACTTCTCAGTTGAGTAGTTGCGACAGAAACAAACAGCAAACAGGTTTGCTGTTTCAAATCCGTCGGCAGATACCAACTCACTTTTAGAAACTTGGGAGAGTTTTCTTTTGAAATTAACAAACTTAAAAAGTAGTTTAGGATTAACGAGCAATGAAAATTTTATACACTGCCGGTATCTATGGTAATATAGGGGGATGAGATAATTAAATCTGTTCCTTGCAATAAAGTAAACAAAATGTTCGAAAGCAGAACCACTTTTCATAAATTTTTAAAAAAATTAGTTTTTCCTATTTTTGTGATATTTTATTGCCCTATTAAACCGTGGACTTGCTTCGAGGTCATAGATTCTAGATTGGAACAGCCACAGAAATAGAAGTGTTTACCTCACTAAAGAACGATGACGTTACAGTATTAATTATTCCTACGGAAAACTCAAGCTTAAGCACGGTCCATCGTGCCAATTGCGAAGAGTTATCCTTAAAGCTGGATGATGTGGATCTTCAGGGAAGCTGAAAGGAAGACAACGGAATACAGCTATCTCCGGGACATTGGCAAAGCACAGGTCTAATAGTCTGCCATTACAATTCCGTGTATGGCTATATTGCAGTAAATTACTATCATATGGTTCATTAAGAAACAGTTTAGCCCTATTAGATGTGGTACTAGTAACCATACAGCCGGAATCTGCACAATAACTCCAAGTTGCTTGTGGCAATTTGAAGTCTCCCAACACAATGATTTCATCCGTTGGTTTAGACTTATGGACAACCCCTGTGATGAAGGCAGCATGTGTATCTGCATTTGGGGGAATGTAGGAGCAAGTTATGAAAAAACTAGGAGAATCGCTTCAGTAGCTGAAACTCACACAATAATTAGTACCCCACCCCATATGGGATCTAAGCTACCTTTTACCTGCAACCGGCAACGAGTTATGAAAAAGTTCAGATAAAAATAAGTTAGGCTTTGACCATGTTTTAGTAAAGGCCAAACTGAATTTAAAAAAACTGAGCGAATCTTTGAGTTGAGGTCCCTAACGTTTTGATAGATGAATATGAATGTTAATGGGCCAAAAGAAGCATCTCGTTTTTTGTAGACGTTTGTCGAGCCATGTTCATGTTTCGTTGTCGATCCGTTGTCAAAAATTCCTTAATTGAGAATCCAGCTAGCCAACTTAAATTATGTAAAAAGGTTTGAGTATGCTTAGTCGGAAGCAAAAGCTTAAAAGACAAAATTGCTCTGGGTTGCGAAGGAGCCAATTTAAATATGCTAACCCTCTTCAAATCTACAGATGGGGTTTTTAAAGCCAGATAACTTTTTATATTATCCATCCACGTGCCAGGCAACAGCCTTCACACAAAAATTGCCTTCCTAGGGGATACTGCCAACTTATCTTACATTACTTACATTTATTTACATTATTTGTCTTATATTCTTTTGGGGGGGACAGGATGTCCTGATTGCCACTACTGGATGGAGACATCCCTCCCACAGCGGCATAACTTAAGCTAGGAGGGCTTACCAGCTTATGGATAGATTCACTATTGTCAGTTGACTTCAAAGAATCAGAAACATCTATTTTGGATGAGAGATCGATTAACTGATTGGTACAATACCAACTAATAGATATAGAACATTCAGTTGTGAATTCACTCTTTGAGTTCTTCGTCGCTTCACTTGCTGCTAGAGAATTCTGCTTAATAGGCGCTGTCATATCTTTCTGGTGAGCCTGTACCCCAGTGAGGGTCAACGAGTTTGCAGACGACTGTCAACAGGTCAATCCGTGGAAAGACTTGTTGTTCTTGAGGTCCCTCCTTTTACAATGCTGGAATCACGATATGGACCGGTGCTAATGCAGACTGTCTACAAGCCACACTGGACGTCTCCACTTCTTTATTTGCCGTGGATGAGACGTTCAAATTTCCTGGCTTCGCATCTTTTAGTAACACATAATCTTCAAAACGTTGCCTACTCAGGCAACTATTCAACTTGTCCAATGCGGCCACAAGCATCCTTTTTGCAGCGACTAGACCCACCTTCGTTCGTACAGATGTCCCTCTAGGTGCTTAACGTGGATATCTGCCGTGAAGGCTTAAACCCACGGTGCCCGATAGTACACGGAGTGTGGAAGAGTACACTCAACGCCCCGAGGAAAACCCTGAGTCCCAGTAAAGATACGCATATGGGCGTATCTTCCTCCTGGTGAAGGCGAGGCATTATCTAAAACCTCTGCCTGTCTTTGGGTCAGACACCCGGTTGCTATGCAACCCAACACTGAGCCGAGGCTCTTCCCGCGATTTGGGCCAACCACAGCCACCTCGAAAATACCGCAATGGGCTGTTCCCGCTGACAGACCGAAGCTAGAAAATTGCTTCGGGGACTCCTGACACCTGCGGTACCGAATATGAAGAAGATGCAAAATTGGTAATGAAAGAAGAATAAGAAAGCTTCCGGTCAGACTTAGCTTTAGGCCCCAAACGGCCTGAAAACTCGGTATGGGATAAAATCTACAGAGGAAGCTGCAATAAAATGGGAACCCGTCAATGCAAGGGCATGGGCATCGCGTTCTCACTAAGTGGCGGAGCTCTATCCCAACCTGTTTCGTTTAATAAGGGAAACGATACCCTATGGGGATGAGTGAGCAAACCTCAAATCGAGTTCAAACAACCAGTCGTAGTCTCTGGTAAACAATGGATAAACCCGTCAAAGCAAAGCTTAAACAGAGTTACCCAATCCCCGTCGAATAAGCCGGTGCTTTAAAAAAACACCAGATGCGAACGCGCTCAATGCGGCTGTCGTCTTAAGAGTAGAGAGAGCCAGACTGCAGTCAATACTACCGTGAACTACTTTGACTCCTGTGGCCTCTACGTCCCTAAATGCAGAGTACTCAGAGCTCACAAACAACACGTGTTCATAGTCTTCGGACAGACTGCCACATAGGCAGGCCTCTTTCAGGCAAAAATTCATTCAAAAATCGGTGGGCTGTAAGGAGAAACCCGAGATGTAGGCTAAAGCTAAAAAGCGGGTGATTTTCTGCAAAGGAAAAAATTTCTTAAGTAGTCCTTTTTAGTCTCAATAAGCATGCATCTGTAGTCATTGAGGCATGGCATCAATTCGACTTTTAGCTGAATAGCATTCGCTGCATTAGACCCTCTCGCCCTCTGGAACTGCCTTCTAAGGCGGCGGACAGCCATTCTTTTTTTCGGACAGACGACTTGTCCACCACCTTATCCCTCTTTGGTTTTCCTTGCGTTATCTCTCGAAGAGCAAGTCGTTGACACTCCAACAAGATTCAGTTACGTGACCTACCTGCTCATCTAAGTGTTTCCTCTGAAAGTCCCTCAAGGGGCACCGCATTGACCGCCTCCCCATTAAGGACCCCGTAGGTGTCCTAGTTTGCCACGGAAGTACAACAACGTTTGACTTCAACTTCAACAGACGTGGCCGGGGTATAGCTCATCACTGCTTTAGTGAAATGGTGATCGCTAACACCCCATCCACTTTTCACCCCCTATGAAAAATCAAACAAACCCATTCCTGCCCTATTGGCAATAGTGACATCAATTTCACTAGCCCCAACTGGACCATGAAAAGTGAACCATTCACTCGGCTCATTTAACACCTGGACAATTCTGGTTATACACCACTCGGACAACACTTCACCCCTCATTTGGTTGCCTAAGCCCGAAATTCGTTCTGGCATCTTGCTAAATTACAAGGGTGAGCAACCGTTAGCATCCAGCCCCAAGATCAATGGCAAGCAGCAACACCGAATCCGTATACCTAAGATAGTCATCCAGCTCTTGATTGAACTTACAATAAAGGCTTGCACAAAACAACTTTCTGTACGGGCCTTCAACATGACAACATGACTACGTGCTAAGGCAAGTGTGGCGTCCACATTCACATCATTCACAATGACAGCAGAGTGGCTATTGTGGTCAAGGAACACACGCATATTTACGCGTACACGTGATTGCTGTTATATTGGAGTATGAGCAAGGCCATTTTAATGGCCTTTTTCTGTACAAAGAGTTTATAGAATTCAATATCTTTTTTTCTAAAATCATAGCAAGACCATCTCAACCCTTTGGTGCCCTCCACTATAGCATCCGCCGTCCATCAGAGATTACAATGAAAGTCGATGCAAAAACCTCCAGTTCAGAAGCTTTAAAAACAAACTTTAATTTAGTTGCATGTGCCACCACTACGAGTACGTAATCTGCCATTCCTCACAAGAGTCAAGTCCGGAATGTAAAGAGAACGATTAGAAATCTTGGTTTCCACCCTGTTTAAGAATTAGAAATGAAATCGAATATATCAGTCACCACATTGTTAAATTCTTCAAATTTACTAGAGCGCTCACAAGGCCTTATACTTTAGCAGTTCACGTGTCCAACCGTCAACAGATCAGAGAAGTAACGTTCGGCAAGATTCATTAAAGAGCTACTATGTGTTTGCGATTGATCATAAATATTAATGAATAGAAGTGAACGGATGGTGGGGAACCAATAGTAAGAAGCAATGTAGTTAATAATTATCGAAAACGTATAATTCATTAACCAGTAAATTTAGCTTACCCGTCAGTAAAGAAGAGAAAGAAAGAGGAATAGGTTCACAGAATAAGGTTTGATACATACGAGTCAATCCAGGGGTAATGCTATGTAACTAAATACTAGGCTCTATGCAATCAAAGCTAATATAAAAAAAGTAAATATGCACTAATCAATATAATAAGCTAAAAATAACTAGGTAAGATAAAGAAAAGAAATGTAATAGATTATATAACATAGTGAGAACCGTTAAGCTACCATAAGGATTATTTACTCCATTATGGATGTTAGGCGAAGTATTATTTTTCAGGAGTTCAATGTATCCTTGGAAATCGCGTATCAGGTAGTCTCCATACAGCAGATGGCTTAACTGCATTCATAATCTTATATTTAATTGTCGTTTTGTCTTGCCACAAGTTCCAGTAAACAGTGTTAAGCTTCCTGACAGCAGGAGTAAGATAATCATTTAAGACAGTTCAACATCTCACAGGCGATGCTTGAATCTACAATGCAGTCAGAAACTTCAAGGGAGCGAGTCTTACTTTTTATGAAATAAGCACTGAAGGCTCTACCACGAAATATAACTGATTTAAATTTCACCAAATCATATAAAAAGCAAACTCCCGCAGCAAAAAATAAATGAAGAATAAACGTATTACTCGGTCATAGACTAGCATCTCATTAAATAATCGCATTTCTTTGTCTGTAAACTCTATAAACAAAACAATTATATATGCTTATACTCTAATGTGCCGATACTTAACCTAAAATACGAATTGAAAATACACGTACATAAAACAAAGCTTATTTTTCTATCAATCTAATGTGTTGACAACTTAGGTAAAATAAGACAACTACATATGCTCACAAGTTAGTGCATTAAAGCTTAACATAATTTGTAAGGTAAAAACATATGTTTAAAAAGATGTATTCTTATAAATCGTGCTTGGATATACTTATTACAAATTTATACAATGAAATACATATATTTAAAAAAACCTGCGCAAAGAATGCCCATAAATCGTTGCGCGCTTATAAGCTGTATCAGCTCCACTATTTAACGGTAACACAATTAAGCGATGTGCAATAAACATATTTAATGCAGTGAAGGCGAAAAGAGATGATTTGGAATCAAAGAGATTGATGGTAACGATCAGTACTTGGAAGACTTAGCATCTCGAAAGCTTTAAATGGAGATAAGTGATCATTTAAATATATATAGATAAGTGATCATATATATATATATATATATATATATATATATACATATCTTCTTTTTTTAATCCTATTTTTTTGAGTCAACCACTATTCAATTCTAAACAATGCGCTTAAATAATATAAGTGACGTGATTTAGTCAACGTAGGATGACTTGCGTTGTGAATAGTAAAGGGATGGTACAAATAGTGATATTGAAAATGACATAATGGGCGGAGAAATGCGGGTATTAACGGACATGTCACAGAAGACTTACAGAAAATACACGACAGGAAAAGAGGGAAAGTGTAATAATTAACAGATGAATATAGTGTGTGACAACTCGAAGATAACAATATATTTACTTAAGTTACATCTAATATAATTTTTTCTTTTTTTTTTTTTGTAATGTGCCTGAGTTACTCAGAGTGAGACAAAAAATCTGCCTGCTTAAAATAATTTATTAAATCAATTTATTAATATAATATTGGTCTCAACATTAGAAAAATGGCGCTGAACGAAAAACGAAAAAGCGGGAGAATTTTACATTCTCTGATAAAATTACAATTACATGTAGACCTAAGTCGCTTGTTATAAACGGCGCCCAAAGCTCAACACCCAACGGAAACACGTACGGAGATTTATGACGTTCTCTACACAGCTTAATTTCTTCTTGATATTTATACGATCTACGTTGATCACCGTTACAAAAGTAACGCCTAACGATAAACGAAAAGAAGGGAATTTCATTTAAATTTTCTTAATATTTGCGATCATACATGTTGGTTCCATACAATAAGTATAGTGTCACGAAAAACAAAGTGTATTTAGAAGTATTAAATTAATTTGATATGATTTCTTGTCTTAAAATACTTTTTTTTTGTAATCATATTAGATGGTCGCGAATATAAAACAAGTACAGACTAATTTAAAAATTTATTTGAGGAATATTCTTCATATATCATTTTGTTATATTTATATATATTTTCCTACCTGAGGGAGGAAGTATTCTCACAAATTTTGTCGCATATGTTTTAATGATATGAGTTGGTCGCTATCCAAAGTACAGCTAATGTGTAAGTTAAACATCAAGTTCTAACGTGTCTTGTGTTTAATTGAAAGTTGCAAAGCTCGAAAAGAAATCAAAGAATGAAAAGCAAACTTATAGTAATAACAAATCAAGTAAGTGTTGTTATGATAGTTTCGTTAATAGTTGCTAATGTGACTTTATATAATATTGATATTCACAGTAAAAAATTGTGGTACAGTTATCTTGTTTCTTATCCCTTGCTTTGGGCGTATTGTTTACCAACTTTTGATAACTCAGATTACATACATACAAGCATGATCCTTTTCTTTTGAAGTTAGTTCGTAATTTATAGAATGTTGGTGCATGAGACTAAAATCAAAACTTTAGAGAAGAAGAGTTTGGTCCTCTCGTTAGCATGTATGTGAATACATGTATAATCTGATGTAACGTACGGTTTTAACATTGAGTAACAGTAGGAAACGAAGATAAAGACAATACGTTGTAATGTCAGTGGTTTTCAGTTAAAGGTGTTTAATATAATTTTCATACAATACACAACTAGAGTTTAAAAATACACCCTTACTCTCGGTGGGTATGTTTGATTATTTTTTTATCACAGGTTTTCTTTATATGCGTTTTTTATTTTTCTTTTATATATGAAGATCGTCGTACATTTTGTTTAACTTATTATGGCTGAGCATGGGTATTTTGTTTTCTTTGCTACAGCTTGCTTTCGTCAATCAAACTGTTGGCACACTATTGAAACTGAGGTTTTGAACAGTGTGGCAGTGCGATTAACGACGAGAGTTTGGTTAAGACGTAAGTTCCGACTGAGGTACCTACTCTTGGGATTTTCCTGACCATAGCTTAAGTCCTTGGGATTCTTTCATCTAACAGGGGCAATATAGATGGGTATAGACAGATTGCAATGTGAATAACTAATATAGTTTTGTGCTTGAGCAATTAGTACTGCTAACATGAGTGTTTTTGAGTGGTACGCTGCGAAGATTATGTATTTGAAACATATAACATAATTGACAATCATACCGTAATTGTACACCAGTTACAAACTACACATTTAAATGAATTACCTTAATATATATATATATATATCAAGTTTAGAATATCAAATATTATCAAACTATAAGACAAAGCTATACAGAAATTGGTTACCCCATTTTTTAGGTTTAATAATACTGTGATCTCTTAAGATCAACTACAGTCTTGGTTTAGCAATATCACTTAGTCTGGTTTAATACATTAATAACAGTATTGTGGGCTTTGTATATTTAAGGAATATTGCACTTTTGGCAAGAACAAGTTCTGAATGAGTCATAAGACTATTAGCGAACACAATTCTACTCCGTTGTTCAACATATCACCATCCACCCATTTTGATCAGATTTGTGAAAAGCATCAGTTGGGAAGAGAATGCATCTTTGATGAAAGTTCCATCACTTGCTTACCCACTGGCGAATTTAGCAGCTTCTTTAATAAACTACACCATTATTCGCCACAATGCCTAGCGAAAATTTTTCAATTCACCCTAATATTAGCGCTACAGAAAACGCGGAGGATAATAATAATCACGTAGATCAATGAACTACTACAGCGACAGCTATAGATCGAGTTAAACGTATGGCGGATATATTAAAGCAAACATGATGAAGTCCTAATGAATTGTACAGAAGAGCATTACCGTCGAAACTTTTATCTTTAGAATTAAGGTGTTGTGAGCAAAATACCAGAAATAGTATGATTTGATGACTTGTAGGGATTAGTAGTAGTTTTAGTTTTAAGTTTGATAGCAACCGTGTACAAAATATGAAGTGAATGTAAAAGACTGCTAAGCTTGAGTTTGTTAATAGAAATGAAATAGAAAGCAATTAACAAGTTTGGTTAAATGAAAAATTTGAGTTTATTTTAAATAAATAAATCGCGGCCAGTTGCGCAATATTTTATACAGTGAATTGCGTGGTTATTCTCCATTAACAATAAATAACAACATCAACTTAACTTAAGTAAGAACGAAACGTCAAGGATAAAACTATGTTTCTCAAGTGCCAATAAGACTATCAGAAGCAAATTGTTTCCATAAAAACGCAAAGAGACAACCCAAATTCATAAGGGTGCAAAGCAGGAATTGTTTTTTAACCATTTTTAGTAAATTTACGTGGTATCTGTAACAAGGAGACCACACAACAAAGGCAAGCTTATTTGGATCACCAAGCTCACGCATGCTTTAGGTCATCGTTTTGTAACGTCTAGCGCTGACATGGCTTTATGTAAGGAGAGTTCAATATGTAAATTTATACAAAATTGTAACAAAATAAGGCCTTGATTCCAAATTAAAGGAAGATGGGAGCTTAAGAACGTCTGTGTCGATCAAGATATCGCTGCACCCAATCACAGAAGGTAAACCATTTATATAGAGGATAAACAGAAATCGTCGTAAGTGGCCGCCTTGGGGGACACTTGACGTCACTTGGGGTGATTTGTTATGCTGAAAGGTAAAACCTTTTTAATCGTTGGACATAGTTTTAGAGAAATGTAGGAATAAAAGACTTGAGGCTAATTTTTGAGTAACAATTCGTTCAAAAAATATACGTTAAATACTCAACTTGGCAATAATTGTGAAGTTCTCGATAGCATGCGTGTTTTCATAGTTATGAAGTGGAAAAATGGAGTCACTCTTCCAAAATAAAGGGAAAACACCTGTTTCCAAAGAGAGATTAAAAATTTTTCAAATAACACTCAATAACTCATCAGAGCATTATTTGTCATAACGAAATTCAATCAGTTTCTGGCTCCCAGCTATATTATAGTGAACTTAAAACTTGTAATACGCAATTTTTCAAAGTGATAGAATTTGAAATAAAAATAAAGTTTAAAAGTCGGTATATGTCGAATCAAGGACTTTCACCCTTTGATACATGTATGTAGTTCATTTAAAGATATGGTGAAAACGAAGGGACAAGGTGACTACCTTGGGTCACACTCGATGTAAGCGACGTCGTGATATTATTTTTGATGTAAGATTGGGAGGCTCTTGATCTATAGTATGGAAAGACTAAATTGTTCATCCACGTCCACCAAGACTTTTACTTCGTAAACGACAAGATAAAGTCGACTTGAAGGTTTCGTACTAAACGACAGCACGAATTCATATGGTTTAAACTTTCCTAGTTCGGCCGAAGCTTACCCGCCAAGAAATTTTCATAAAAATTGTTCTTTATCTCTTATATATTCTTTCTTTTCCTAGTTGAAATAGTTTTTTTAATATGTACATTTGTGTTTACATTAGCGTATGATTTTATTATTAGTTTTTAGTTTCTTTTTTTTTTGGCTATTTTATATGTTGGTGGACACAAGTTATGATCTGTACACGGTACGCCATACTCACGCTTGAATGACGGATATTGAACAATACTCTTTACATTCGTTCCGACAGATAATTCTATCACTTGCCTCAATTTAAGAACTGAAAGCTTATGGACAAATTCGTCAAAAGCTTTTGAAAAATCCTTTCCTTGTATTCAACAAAATCTTTACAAATATTCGTGGTCGATTCCTCTAACTTTGTAGAGGTTGATAGTTCTTTGGAAAAACCATGCTGATCTGGAGACAAACCAGAACTCAATATTAAAGGAGTTTTAGTAATTTGTAATCCGTAACGTCATCCTTATCATTTTGGTGATCCTGTCCTCAGATATTTAGTGAAGATATTCGTCGATGGTGTTACCTCTTCCCCTTTTGTGAATTTCAAGAACGAAAATATATCAAATGAATCGATTAGATAGAAATAGTTTACGTACGTAGACTAGTATAGGAATATGAGTTCGCAAGGCAGTAAGTAATAAAGATTGGAGATTCAGAACCTCAGTTGATTTCTTTATTTTTGGTTCTAAAACCATATGTTTCTGTTCACTTTTTCTGTAAAACCATATGGTAGGGCGGCTGCCTATTGCGCTTATCACTTGGGAGTTTTTAACCCGACAACAAAAATGACGTCTCATTGTGGTGGCTCCCATAGCGATTTTCGTATAGCCAAAAGTTTGTAAATGTGCTAATAAAAACTTTCCAGCATTTGTTCTTCACTTCATAGAAACTGGACCCGTAAAATTCTCTACTTGCCGTCGATAAAGGGGTATATACGTAAACGATTCTCCCAATCGATAGTTTATATATAATACTCTATAAGCCTGTGCCATATTTAATTTTATTTCAGTTCAGCTAGTTGTTACTGTTGAAGAAAAAAAAAACAACAATTGATGCTTGGTATGCTATGTTACTTATAGTTAACTTTTCTACAAAAATTTAATTTTGAAAAAATTAGTATTCTATATAACTCTATTATATGTCAACAGGAATTATTAAAGTAATTGTAGGCTTTCCTATGGTTATTCCGTCTTCTTTTCGTGAATCAAATCATATATCCATAGCAAAGCAACTGCGGCGCTTGCAATATATTTTGTTATGCCCTTCAAGTATTATTCTTCGAGCACATCAATTGTTTTTCAATGGCAACATGTATGTGAAGAAGCATTTTTTATAGAGTAAACATTAAACCGAAAAATCTTATTACTGGCCGTTGCAAGTAAAGCGCTAAACACAATGTAGCATATTCTACTATATCGCACTCTACCTATATACTAATATAATGCTAAGTTTACACTTTTGTATTTTCTGACATATTATGCTAAGTATACACTTTTGTATTTTCTCACACCTCAATTATGTTAAGTATCTATTTTCACACGATATGATTGTGGATCCAGTTTCACATATTTTCACATACTGTGATGCATGTTACTTACCATATAAGACACTGGCCACTGTAGAGTTAAGGCAGAGTTAAGCCAAAGTTACGACTGTGTAAATGTGAATTATATGAAAAGTATTTTTCATTAAACCAAAAGGGTTTTCATTACAACAATGCATACATACGCATTGTGCATCATGCAAAATAATTTCTCCATGTAATTTTTACTTCACCAACTCTTTGTAAGCTATATGTGTAGGTACTCAGTTACTTATACGTGAAGTAACTCGAGTAATTTAACATACCATACATAACTTTACTTACGCTTTATATTTTTTTATATCCATCACCGGAGCACGAGGATATACTTCTTTTGCCATCCAAAAGGGAACTTGAGAGTTACAATAATATAATATGGCTTGGTCAGCGGCAAATTTTGAACCGATCCAGACGTCTATGTGCCTGCGCGGATGCGCTTTTGACGCTTCCTTGTCGCAACCGTTAAGATATGGAGTTCAAATTTGGTGGACATATTTGAAGTTTGGAGTGTGCATATAATTAGGATCTGTTAATGTTTTTGTCTATATTTTGAATTTTTTATTGCTCAATATAAAAATCGCAATCACTGATAGGGCAAATATACAAACAAGTTTTCATGATATTTGCTGTGCACAGCGGACTGTCCACAGATTGTACCACATTCTTTGCGTTCTTTTCCAAAAGGAAAATTGTGAAAGCCACAAATGCAAAAAATAGAAAGTCGAAGAAGAAAGAAAAATGAAGTGAAGTAAAGTTAAGTTGAACTATGTAATAAAGCATTATAAACAAGAAGCAAAAGTCACCTTTCGTTCATATGGAATGACAAAATAATATTTAGTTTGATGACTTTAGATTTTAAGAATTTTATTAAGGATTGATCGCTTGCAAAAATATTAGAAAAAAATGATACAATTAATTAATAGGTAAAAATGGTTAAGCATGTAACAATGTAACAATTAGATGAAATACACTTAAGGAAACACTTATGTTCTCTTTGATTGCCTTGAGAGAACAAAATTGAAAAAAGAATTTTTTTTTCATGGTTATCAGTTAACTAGTTTTTGCAAAGTTTGGACTATTGAAACATTTATTGCTGCAAAGTAAAATGGTCGCCCTTCGGAATACATGGCTTCAAGTTCGTTATCATTTGTTTTGGCTGCACATTTCTAGCGTAATGATGACTTTGCTACTCAATACTAATGTATATAGTCAGTATTGGCTCACCGATTATGGTAGCAGCATTAGCAGAAAACATCGTAATCTTGGTATTCCTATCATTGGCGACGTTGTATACAGAGTATGTCGAATCTCTATATTTCAGCAGGGTATTGACGATTTAGAAATAGTTGCTTTTGTTTTATTTCACACAAACCCCATTGTTGTCCAAGCTTGTTGATAAACGTTACTACAAACATGATGAATTAATGCATGTAACTCAATGCCGATTTTCTTCTTTGTCTTCATAAATTCTAAAATAGTTTCTTTTAATATTTTTAATTTTGCGGTACGATGGATAAAATTGTTATAGTTTTATTAAAATGGGTGGGAGTGGGGGTCGAGCTAAATGTAAGCACCATGGGAAGACGAATTGTGGCAAAGCAGACATTTAGCGGATGTAACTTTTTTATTAAATTTTTTTTTTACGTAAATTATTGCAAGGCCAGGTGAGTTAGATGGTGAAAAAGAAAGATAACTTCCATCATCTAACGTTACAATTTCTTGCTCGCAGGTTAGTGTTGAAAACGTGCAAAATTATCCCTTGCATGCGGCCAACGTCAAAGTTTCTAAGGATGTAATATTTTGAATTTCGCCATTATTTCGAAACACTGCACTGCGTAGTTGGAACTGTGGTATACTATAACTAAAGACCAGAACTATAAATTTATGTTTGAATTCGATATACCGCAGAGTGCGATTATTGAAGTCAGTTTTGGATAAACTCAGTGGTGAATACAAACCCTTCGACCATAATCCCTCCTTTATTTGCAGATGACCCAAAATTTTCTCGCATTTGTTGATTGTATCTAGTTAAAAAGACACTCTACTGTTCTAGATTTCTATAAAAAAAAAGGAAATTGGCCTATAATAAGTTCCCTTTTTTGATAACGTCTAAATGTGCCTTACCGACTTAATCTACCAATGCATTAAGTCGTGTCTTCCCAAAATCACTAACGTTAGAAAAAGGGTAACCAAAGGATCCCAACCTATGTTGTATATTAATTTGAACCTTAAAACAAAGAACAAGGAGCGGTTTTATGTAAGACATATCACTCACGCTATAACCTCGATTGAAGTTCGCAAAACGCTATTAAACCGATAAAATGTTATGGCTGCCAACTTTTTGGCCACACCAAGACCTATTATAAGAAGCCAAATAACTGTGCTAAGCGTGGTCTCAATCACCCTAATTCAAGATGCAAAAAAGATAGCTTGCTGTGTTAATTGTCTAAAACATCGTACTGCCAAATATACAATAAAGACTCTGTTCCCAATTTTAACCAATTATCCAGTAAACAAACATATTCTGAAACCGTGAAAAATAATAACTGCTACATCAATCCTATGGGTAGAATTCTCTTCTGAATATGATGATAACAAAGCTGATTTCAAAGATACACAAATAAATTTTAGAATAGGTATTCGAAACGGTAACGGATTTTCCAATTAAACGAGCAAGACAAAAATTTAATTACATTTGCATCATATTGATATATTTCTAATTTCGAAAACTCGCCTCATTGATCGAACTTATTTCCAAATTGAAAGATATAATATTATTTCATGCAATCACATTGATAATAGGGCTCATGGTGGGTGTATTTGGTTAAATCTTCATTTAATTTTATGATTCTACGTAGCTACATTAAACCCGATCATCAGGGAGCTGGAATTCAGTTTAAACGTGACAATTCTGACCTTTCAATGTATTGTATTAATTTTCTTCGGAAACATAATATCAAGAGTAATGATTATGATAATTTTTTTGTTAAGGAAGGAAATAAAGCCATCGTCAGAGGTGAATTTAACGATAAACATTCTTGGTGGAGCACAAGGCTCGAATATGCTAAGGACAAGATCTAAAAGTGCCTACAAAAAGCATGTTTTTCGTTCTTTCCCCTAAAATACTCATTTACTAGCCAAGCGACACAAGAAAAATCTCGGAATTCTGGAATTTATTCGTAATTCGAGTATTTTGTCGTATCGTTTAGACCTATAGAGTCTGATGATTGGTGTTTCTCATCGTAAAACGTGAGACGATCTCTTCTGAAACTGATATTTTTTATTTTAAAGATAGTCTAGACTAGAATCTACGTTCAAAATTTTTTCTTTCAATAACCGCGAAAACAAAAGTGAAGTTACAATGTTCTTTGACATTGTTTGCCAAATAGATTTAGCCGCATTAAATATATATTCCTTAAGGAAGTAAAGTACCAAATATCGCCTTGAAACTATAAAAAGTCTTCGGGCTATGACAAAATATGTGCTAAAAGAATAAAGGCTCTGCCTAACAAGGTTGTGATGTTATTGACTGATTTATAATTCAATTTTGAGATTGAATCGTCATCTAGGAAATGCTAAAATAATTGTAGTGCCTAAACGTGCTAAACAAGGGAATCACGTCAACTTTTGCAAACCAACAAGTCTTTTATCCACTTTTTCGAAAATTTTTCAAAAACACCTGCTACGAATATTGCAGCCAACATTAGGTGATAACAATGAATAATAAGAATATAGTTCCACAAAGTAATGTGTGCTCTATGCTATTTTTTCAACGAATAAGCCGCTGGCTGAGGACGTCACTGGCGGTACATATGCTGAGGACGCAGTGAAACTAGAACCGAAGCTTCAACTCTTGCACGGAAGAAATGCAACATGTGCGTAAATAATGAAAAATCTACACATGCTACTTTTGCTTTAAAAAGATCCATTGCGCTATCGCATTTTTTGACGGTGTTCAAATTCCTGAATCGAACTGTATTAAGTACTTAGGCATGTATGTAGTTAGAAGTCTGACGTGGAAAAATCACATAGAGGCAAAAAAAAACTCATTTGGAAATGAAAGCAAAACCCCTATATTGGCTAATTTCTGTTATACAAAGTAATTGTGAAACCCATTTAGACATATGGCGTACATCTTCGGAATACTGCGAGCAACTCCAACATGGAAATCCATCTGCGCTACCAATCTTAAACGGTACGACTAATCACAAGAACTCTATGGTTTATAATGAAGAAAGATATTCATAAGGACTTAGCCACTTCCACAATAAAAGAAGAAATTGTCATCTTCAGTTCAACAACTGTTAAACTATTAATGTAGTTCGGTTAAATGAAATCCCAGAAATCAAAACATAAAAATATTTTTTATGGGACCTTAAAACTTTATCGGAGCAACGTTTGGAAGGTCGCTGTGACGAAACCAAGTTTTACGAAGAAATGAAAGTAGTCTTGCGTTAATCTTTGATTAAAAACTTTCCAATGGCGTACAATTTATATTCAATTTGGCTTGGAAAAAATTTTGATGGGACTTCGAAAATTTCTTTTGCGCTATTGTGGCGCAATGCGTAAAATTGTCCATAATAATATGTTTGCTCAAAATCGTAACATTTAACCACACCCTTAATAGATACTGTTTTTCTGTTTCAATTTAGTGTCGCACAGAAAAACCGCACGTATCCGCTACTCAGCCAAAAATCCATAATAAAATAAAAATCACTGTCCAAAATCCCCCCTTTTTTCTAGCAAACTTTTACAGGATTGCAAATTCACGAAATGTTACAATACGTTAATGTTTTTTAAGTCCGCAAGATTACTTTTTTGCTCAAATTTATTTAAACCAACTATTGTTTGAATCGTAGCTTTTTCCGAAACCGAGTTGATTGCAATTTGGAACAAAAAATCCAAATCGAATTTTAAAAATATATGAGTTCTTAGCACTTTTGTGTGTAACACGAATTATGTTTGCTAGCAACGAGATTGGCGATTTTGTAGATATCAATATGTGTGCGTATAGAATGCAAAAACTAAAGAATGCGTAAGTCCAAATATACCCGAGAAAGAGACAGCTTATATTTACGTTAAACTAACTTAAAAGTATGCGAAAACTGTCAATAAATGTGTTTCGCAACTTATAGTTTGCGTAAGCAAACTCCACAAACAAACATAATCATTTCATCTTTTTTGGTAATATTTTTGATTAAAAAAAAGGTTTTTTATTTCATATATATGTAATGTATTCAGTTAATTATAACTGAAGTCATTTAAATGATTTAACACACATCTCTTTCTTATAAACATCTGTAAAACGAATCCTAGGTGTAGACGAGCTTCACCCGCACAATATAAGATATTAAGTTGTCATGTTACAATTTTTGAATTACGTCAAGTGAACGAAGTTCAAAAGTGATAAGTCAAATTAAAACGCAATTCAGCTAAGAAATTAGTAATCATTTAAGCACTAATGTAGTAATGGAATTTCATTAAATATTGATCAAAGTTTCAAGTCAAGTTTCTTCAAGCTTAGATCATTGCCACTATCTTGGAAAGCAAAAAGCTTAATCAAATTAAGTGTTCTAGAGCGAATAGTTAACTCAGATTGGGGTATCGCTTTTGAAAGAAAATTGACATTCGCATATGCGGCGACTGTAAAGTCACCATCAGCAAACTTTGGTGAACTTCAAATATTTATTTCTACGCATTAATGAAATATTCCCATCGTTCGGAGGCGGTACAATTTCTACTAAACTTGATCTATCCACCTCATACCGTCAGTTTAAATTGGATGATCAAACTCAATTTTTTTACGTTTGAAACACGCATATATAGGCATACTAAAAGCAATACGGATACCACTTCTTGTTAAAACGGCGGCAGCTATATTTTAAAAAACAATGGAAAACTTAGTATGTGATATTCCCAATGTTTTTGTTTATCTGGATGACATAACAGTTGGCTAAAGAAATTTGAACTAACACTCTATATCATTAAAAGCGGCTTTACAAAAATTGCAGACCAGCCGTCTTAAACAGTAAGAAAAAAAATGCTCCTTCTTTCAATATAAAGTATCATATCTAGGATTTACCATTGAAGGTAATGGAATAAGAAACGTAATGATCATAGTTCAAGCATAATAAATATCCCTCTTTCAAAAACTATTTCAGTATTAAACGTTTTCATTGGATTAGTCAATTATTATTTCAAGTTTGCATAAAGTTTTGGTCAGAAAATAAGTCCACTTTACAAATTATGACAAAATAACGTACAATTTATATTTATATTTATATTTATATAAAATTTCCTTCGAATCAACAATACCTAGAAGCTTATAATAAAATTAAGCAGAAGTTATCTCATAGCAAGTATTCCTTCATTTTATTCATTATAATCCAAAATTGCCAAAGATATTTGTTTACCTTGGGTGAAATACCAAAGTGTTTGTACGGTCTACTTGAACGATAAATCAGTCAATGGGAGTATGGGAACCTAACTTGGTTGGCATGAGTCGACCAAACGTTTCGTCAGGTCGTATCAACTTATTGAATTGGCTCTTCCAGCACTTGGAATTGGACGAAACCGCAAATAGCAAAAAAAGGCGGCTCGTCACTTGGTTTTGGCAAAAGACAAATTTTATTAGTAAAAATACGAATATATAAATTGGGATTCTTATAAACTAACTTAGAATTATAATGGAATAATTGAATACATAAAAATGATCCACTTGCATTTTGCATTTGTTTATTCCCAAAATATGAACGATTTGAAGTGTGCCACAAAAATGCAACATAAGTAAATTAAACAACGACGACACACTTCAAGGTCTGGATTATGTAATTTGTGATATCGCTGTCTGCGGTCAGTTATGCTCAACAGACCAACATGAAACATGAATGTGCAAATGCAAGTTGCAACATATGCTACGTTAATGAATGCACATTCAATCAAACATGAATGTGCAAAGCTAGAATAAGATATTGAATGAAAATATATATTTAAACTGAACACAAAATTAACTGAAATGAATAAAATATATATACTTATACTAAACAATATTAACAACTAATGCGTAAAATAATGCAGAAGCTCGTGTTTTATGTTACAAAATTGACGACGATCTTAAACCGATGTGCATCGTATCTACGGCTTTAACCAAAAGTGCAAAAATTATGTGTTCTCGAAAAAAGAGCCTTGGAAACTGTCTTCTGTGTTATAAAATTAAAATAATACTTATTCGGTAATCAGTTTATATTGAGAATTGACCATAAACCTTGTCACGTGACCTAGTTCAGGTATCGGTAGAGCGTTCGCCGATTTGTACCCGCACGCAGTACCACATGACAATAAAAAAGGAAATTGAAAAAAAGGAAAATGCAAATAAAAAAAGGATTTGAACCTGAAATTGGGTAAAACTGTGTAAGTCCGTTTGTGAAGTCTGTTGTCCGTACTCTACGCTGTTCGTTGGTCCCTTCTTAGTTCGTCAGTAACTATTCCCAGTCGCCCTACTCCCACTCGCGCGTACATCCAATCATACTCCCACTACAGCGGTGGAGTATTTCTGCTTAGCCAAACATTTTTTCTAGACGATCGATTTTAATTTTGCTTTTTACACGTCTTACGTAGTTACTTTACTCACTTACTACTTATTCATATAAAAATTATTAACAAAATTCTCGTTTACCAAGTTTAACTATGCACACACACTCATGTATATATATGTCTACAAGGAGTCTACTAGGGTTCACGCCGACGCTTTGAGCGAAGAGAACCACTTCAAAGTGAATGGAAGATAAATGAGGTCGCCAGTGGACGTGCAAGCTCAGTTTCATCTCGGACAAACGCTCCCGGAGAAGTCAAACCGTACATAAGTACATGGGGACAACGTGGCAGCCTTCATACAACTGGGCGGCTATATAAAGGATTTGGTGGTGATGCTGCAGGAAAATGACGGAAAAAGGCGGCACATAAACCAACAAATGCGCGACACAATACACGGCGTCAAAACGATGTATGAAAGATGCCGGATTGAAAAGGACGCCGCAACCACTAGTCGCAAGGAGGCTAGTGATAAGAGTCTCCAATTTTCCTTGCTACAGACGGCAAGCGGGGCGGAGCGAACTGAGCCTGAGGCGCGTAAACGTAAGCAGCCCGGGGATAAGGATACGCCGACCGCCAAACGTCGTAGCGTAGCTAGCATACTGGGGGCTGCCGAATAGCACGCGGCCATCACCCACCGATGGACGTGAAGTGCGTAAAAGTCGGAGCGAAAACGAAGAAGAAAAGAAAGACAGACCGGCTAAAAAGACCTCTTAACGGTAGACCCGATGCTATTATCATAGCAACTAAAGGCGGGCTCTCCTATGCGGATATACTCCGTAAGGTGTTGGAGGTGTGGGGAGGAAGGCCATATTGCGAAAAGCTGCACTAAGGAGCCTTCTTGCGTTTTTTGCAGGGGGACGCTGATTATGGACGCAAAGCACGTGGCGGGAAGCGGAAAATGTACGCTGCTCAAAGGGGCACTGGCCACTAGAGCGCGGAAATGAGATTAATGCAGATTAAACTCAACCACGGCGAAGCAGCTCATGATCTGCTTAGAAATACAGTCATAGAGATGAAGGTAGACCTGGTGCTGATCAGCGAACCGTTCAGAAGTATGAGCCGTGGAGAATGGATCTCTGATGCAGCAACGGAAGCAGCAATCTGGTAACCAGAATCTGCACTCCTGGATGAAAGCGCCCAGCACAACGGCTACGCGAGGGCGAGCATTCCGGCCACACACTACTACTGCTACTATGCATCCCCAAGCTGAACGCAGGCAAAGCTCCTGAATATATTGGATGAACTAGTGGCGGATGCCCGCAACAAACTAATGGTCATAATTGCGGGGGACTTCAACGCCTGGGCGGTGGAATGGGGCAGTAGAACCGCTAATGCTAGAGGTCGTGCCCTTCTGGAAGCGTTTGCAATGCTACCACTGACGTTAATGAACGACGGTCAAAAAGGTACGGTCAGGAAAGCGAGTTTCGGATCAATGATCAACATCACGTTCGTGAGCGATAGCCTGGTGCCAAAGTGTAGGTGGACGCTCAGTGAAGGCTACACGGCCAGCGACCACCAAGCCGTTTTTACAGAGGTCGAGGCCGGGCGAGGCAGAGCAAATAGAGGTCTGACTCACAGGGGTCCGAAATGGAACGACACTTCGTTCGACGAAGAAACCTTTAGATTGACTTTCTTGTCCCGTGCGATAAACGGTGATACAACGGAGCAGCTCGCACACGAAGAGTATACCGCTATAATCGAGGCATGCGACGCGTGAAAGCCTAGAAAAAGGATCTGCCAAAAAGGCGTTCCGTGCTAAGTTCGGCCAGGAAGAATTGCCTTAAAGCCCGAAGAATGTTTCAGCAGTCTAGGGGAAAGCCAGACATCGTCAGTCTGGTCCACGCCTACAAGTGCCTACGCGGAGACCTGAAGAAAGCTATCAGGCGCAGCAAGAGGAACTGTTTCTAAGCTCTCTGCAGAGAGACCGACGTCAACCCGTGGGGAATTGCGTACAAAGTGGTTCTGGCCGGCGGTTGTGGCCGGCCACAACTAACAACCCCTGCCATTCTGAGCAAAATCGTAACAACGCTCTTCCCGCAAAGGCCGCCATATGCAGCGGTGGATTTCCTTGCGATAGTGATGGTCGCAAAGCAAATTGCAGACATAGAAGGGAAATCTACCGAGGCAATCATGCGCATCAAAGCATGCCTAAACTAGGAGGGCCTAGAACTGGCTGAACACAAAATTGAAATTGTCCGTGTGAGTAGCCGGAAAAAGTCAGAGACGTGCAAGGTAAGAATCGGGGATCACATATTGCAATCAGTCGCCGCGCTCAAATATCTAAGAGTCATAATTGACCACCGCCTCAACTTGAGGCGTCATATTGATTACGTTGCGAAGAAAGCGGCAGTCATCCAGTCGGCACTGGCCAGGATTATGCCAAAGGTGGGCTTAAAACAGCTAAGAGGAAGGTCATAGCCACGGTGGTGATCTCAGGCATTATGTGTGCCAGCCCAGTATGGGCGGTTGCACTGACTGTAAAGATGGCACTCCAAAAACTGGCGGTAATATATCGTCCTAACGCCCTGAGGCAGATTTTCGCATTCCGTACCGCGCCGGAAAAAGCAGCGCTAGTGCTGGCTGGCACTCTGCCAGTCGACATTCTGGCCGATGAGATGAGCCGCTTCTACGAACGGCGTCGCGGCAACGAGCTCTACTCACGCGTTATACGATGGCCTCGTTGAGAATATGGTAATCGAGGTGGGAAAGAACGACCAAAGGAAGATGACCGTTCGTTCTTATCCCTCGCATAAGACGATGGGTTGAAAGACGCAACGGCGAGGTGAACTATGACCTCACCCAGCTCCTAACTAGCCATGGCTGCTTTCGGAAGTATCTACACACATTCGGACACGACAGCTCGCCTAACTGCGCGATATGTGCGGATACGGAAGAAGGCGCAGAGCACGTAATGTTCTACTGCTGCAGTTTTGAAAACGGGTGGCCTCAAGCGCCACCTAACGAGATGACGAGCATAATGATCGGCAGTGCAGCAGGTTGGAACGTCATGGACGCGTTCGCTAGAGATACTCTCGTAGAGTTACGACGAGTAGAGAGATAACGCGTGGAGAGCAGAGGGAGTGGAAGCCAATAGTGTGTTCCACTGAGGTCCCACCATCGGAAGCGTGCTAATGACAACCAACCTTCGCGAAGTAATCCCTAACGGTGGTCCCGCGGGGAAGAGTGGTAGAAGAAGCGTGTGGGGGGTAGTTTTTAGTAAGTAAGCGCCATGGATGGCGAATCGTGCATGCTGTTACTAAGAACCAAAAGTACCTTTTGAAGATTTTCTACCTCCAGCTCGCTGAGCGAAAAAAAAAAAAATAAAAAAATATATGTCTACAAGAAATTATGTTTTTTCAAGAAACGTACCAATTCTGGTATTCGTAGTCAAGCAACAATAAACACATAGCTTCACAGATATAGACTTTATTTCGAATTAAAATTTCAAACAGTGAACAATTCCATATTAATTGCAAACGCAGGACGCAGTAAATTATATTTCTTATTCGTAGCTACACTTGTAGTTTAATTTAATAAAAACCTTTCTTTTCATAAATCTGTCGCTTGCATTTCTTTTCTCCTGTTTTTTCATTTAGTAAACCAGATAAACGCGAATACACTGATCTTCGTATTCGAGAATGTTCTATGTTGAATTATCGCTGCTTAATTTTCTTTTCAAGTTTTGTTTGATAATTGATATGCTTCTTTAACAATATCGTCGCTTATTTTTTCTTTTTTTAATGTCCTTCTGTATTTGCCGTTTGAAATTTTTTTGTTATACAGAATTTCACTTTTGCGCGTAAGACATTATTAATTTGTCAAGAAAAAAAAATTTTTGCAAATAACATTTTTGTTCTATTTCGTAAACGGATTTTTTTTCCTATAAACTTTGAATAGCACAAATATACGAATACCACTCTGTTCATTTACATATTTTTATTGATTAATATATCTTTCCAACGTCAAAAAAACGACTCCTACTTTCCTTTTATACAAACGCATTTGCCATATACATATTTTACGAAAGACATGGGCATTTTTTTCCTTTTTGGGACTTCTGTATAAATTTGATATTTTATATATTGTTAAACAATTGAAATCTTTTGTACTTCGCACAATTTTCAATAAATTTACTTTTTTCTCTGCCTTTTTTTTCGTCACCAAACGTCGGCTCTTTTTTGACTCCTCGCAATTTGGTCTCACAAAAACCCAAAATACCTTTTCTCTTTTCATGCAGAGCGGCAAGCCGCTATTCTTACGATCACCCAATATCGAATAACGGCATGCCGTTACGATATCTCTGGTCAAAGCAGAGCGACAAAACCTTTACCTTAAATTTGTACGCGGACGTTACAACCTTTAATCAGTATCCTTGGTAGAGGATTACAAATATTAGCTCCAGCACGCTTACAAAGGTGGGCATTAATACCATACGGCTTTAACTATATTAAAGAAATCCGTAGTGGGAACTCACACTGGACAGTTTATCTCGCATGCCGCAAATAAATTTTTTTGACGATTACCAAGAGAGAACATACCTTAATAGAAAAGGAACTGAAGATAAATTATAATGAAATTTGAAAAATATTGAACATGAAACTAGGTCAAATTTGTCCTAAACAACAAACAAGCAAATGGAGCTGTCACTAGAATGTGATTGCATACGGCATTGTAAAGGCAAACGCTGTAGTAACATCATAAATATGGTGGCCAGGAATGGATAAAAAAGTAGAAGCAACGAAACAAGGATATAAGCTTACCCAAGAGTTATTAAACAGTCCGAAAAGAGTTCACTAGTCCTTTTGACGCCTTGTAATAAAATATGGAGCAGAATATGCATTGATTAGGCGGGTCCGATTAATAACAGTTAATTTTTATTGATTTTTGACTGCTTTTCGAAATAGATTGAAGTATTCATACTTCAAGCTTATTGCTTCAAGCTTCACAATTGTTAAATTACGTGAAGATTTTCGCGTTACGGTCTATCAGAAATTGTCGTTAGTGATAACTGACTGAAGTCTACTCTTCTTAATATTGAGACAAATGTTCGTTGTGATATAGAGGGGCGATTCACCACTTCTTGATTGACAACCGAAACGCTACGCATTGTACAATAACCAATGGACAAGCTAAAAATTTTGTGAAAATTTACAGGAAGTGTACTCTTGTTAATATTGAGACAAATGCTTGTTGTGATTTAGAGGGGACGATTCACCACTTTTTGATTGACAACCGAAACACCACGCATTGTACAATAACAGTAAAGTGATTATTAAGCAGCAGACTGGACGTATTGCTGCATATTAAGCCATATAACAAAGATACAGAACGTCATCGAAACCAAATAGTAAACAAGAGGAATCAACAAGTTAAAGGTAGTCTCAAAGATATGCAAAGCGACCCATCACAAACGACTGCTATGCCTGCTCTGATAACGACTACTACAACGACCACTTCTACAACTACGACAATAACTCAAGCTTACCTAGAAATAAACACTGGGAGAATTTTAATGCCCAGAACGCTTGATAAAGTTAGTAAAATTTTAATTGATTTTTCTCAGTTGAAATGTCGTGTTAATTATCAACCTAAGCAGAGGCGTGACAGAAATGTTTATCTGGCAATGGCCTCACACTAAATTACTAAACTTTGCATCTGACGATTCTTACATATGTACAGAAAGTAATAAAATGAAAACCACTGAATAAACCTGACAAACGTGTTTTCTTCCACTCGCATTGAACGTATTTCAACTTCTTTCTTTCCCTCTTTAGAACACTTTCTCAAAACACTACATGCTCCGCGATTTCCGCGGATACTTAATTTGTGCTTTGCGAGAATTGCTTTTGGATTTTCAAAAACGAAAAAAAATTAGAATAACAATTTATCATAGCTATCAACAAATTTTTCACAAAGCTTCCTTCAGATTTGCATAAACATATTCATGCATCCATCCTCGAGCTTTTTCAGTCCAGTTATTTACTTAAAACAACTTACAGTTTGTTGCATATTTTCCTTGAACTTATGTTGTGCTGGCCCTAACCTTTTCGCCTTTAGGCTTCCTTAAACGTTTCTCCCTTACTCCAGCTCTTTCAACCCAGCGCAAGTCGGTTTCAGCAACTGTTGGTGGGCTTTTCCATATTGAGTAATGATATAGTCATATTGGCTTTTCATGAATTATCACATCGTAGAAAAAAGCGAAACGTTTTCTTAAATAAAACATATTGTTAGTTTTACTGCTGACAGCATTAGGAAAAGGAAGGAAAGGACAATTTAGATATTATTATAAATAAGAGACGAAGACAAATATGGGTACATCATATATATCTCTATATATATTAAATATTGTTATATTTATACCCAAAGTACATGCTAGTTTAATATAATATTATAAACTAATATAATTTATATAATGCATAAATATATTTTTAATATGATGTAATATTACACGACTAATATAATATTATGAGCATTAATGTAACGAAAATCATCTTCTGTGAGTTTTCAACTCCTTTTAAAATTCAGTTCGTACCACTGAATTTTGATTTTTAGGATAGTATAAAATCTTATTTACAAAATTACGAGATATATTTACAAATTATGTATGGGAACTTATATGAACACTTTATTTCTCGTTCTAGTGTCGTGCGTTTGAATATTGCAATTCAAGTCTCTTCGTCGACTCTCGCGATTCACTTTGTGACTGCCTTCGTCTTCCGCAAGTGTTCTGCTTATATACACGTTCACAAACAATTGTTGTTAATCTTTTCATCAGTCCCTATCTGCATGAGGCAGGTAAAGTGTCATGAATGTGCACTTACTTTACTTTACCCTTCTTTAGCATTTAGTTTCTTAGAATATCGACTAATTTTCATAAAAGCTCAAATGATCAGAAATGGCGTTTTCGTGACAATATACATACTTATTATTATAAGAATTAACGTAATATTATGAAGATAGTAATCATATTTACTAATAATATTAGTATTATCTTTTAATAATAAATTACGCCATTCTGATAGAAATAATTAGCTTTCCAAAAATGTATTATTGGGCAACAATCCCTGTATTTACCATACTGTTTGTATGCACATGTTCTTGAGAGACACTTTTACCTGCATGTTATGAAATAATAACAATTTTTGTGTACATCTAGGGACTATTGGCATCGTAAGAAATTGTACTTGATCTGAACTGTAGGAGATGAAATATGTGTGAAATATGCATAAATAATGTATTCTTAATGCTTATTTTAAATAAACGTGTATAAATGTACTGATTGGGAGCACTCAAAAAATGGTTTATTAGTGTGTATATCGCGTTACATATACAATAGAAAAATGAGAAAACTCATGCATATGCATACCTTCAGCGGTTTTATTGAAGAGAAAAAGGTGTATATAAATGTGTAAGTATCTATGTGGACACCAAAGTGAACTGCCGCCGATATTACACGTCACAAAATGAAAAAGCAAAAGATTAGCAACCAAGGAGTGGAGGAATTGTTGTGGCTGATACTGCAACAGCAGCCTCTTTATAAAAAATTTTTCTTTCTTGATAAACATTATTCCTTATACGTTTTGCTAACTAGGGATTAAGGACATCACAGGGATTGTGGAACGCAGCGCTTTAAATACATTTAAGTAGTATTGTTTTTGAATTTATATTTTTGGCAATTTATGCCACATAAATAGATGTCTCGTGTATATGTACTCACGATGACAATAAATAATTATACTGAACTATCTAAATAAAATAAGGCAGGCATATGCACGAAAAATAACACTCAGCACTTAACTCATTAATAACCCAACACTTTGACACACTGTACTCCAAAAGAACGAAATTGCATTTCTGCGAAATGTAATCTTATCTTATTAGGCGAAAAACATCACGTATTTTTTTACTTAGAAACTTAGTAGGAAGCAGGTTGTTTTGTGTTAACAGGGTTCATGATTATCCGATCACGTAGAGTTTTCATCGATCTGTGGCATTAATTTTTCGTTAAATTCGAATATATGATTGAGGGATCTTGTTGTATATCGTTATTAACCTCATGTTCGCTATATAATCAATTATTTTCACATATCTTATTCTCATCATTTATTTGTCGAGATAACTTATCATAAAGTCGGCAAGTGTATCATAACGGTACGTACATTCCACCTTCGTCTGATATTTATATTTATATAGAATATTTACGCTTAATTAAGCTAGTGTTATTGCGTTTTAAACCTTGCGATTAAATTTTAGTATTGGGAGAGTTCAATTTATCCCATGTCACATGGAGTCTCAATTCTTTCTTTTTTTATTTGACGCGTTAGATGAAATTTGTGATTTACATCTGTTTCAGCTCAATTACATTTCGAACGTTAATAACCAGTTATTAGGCTTGGTCTTCTCTAACAATAGAACTATACATATTTGTCGCGCCGATCCATTTACTTCGCCGGAGGATAGATACAATCCAGCTCTTTTAATTTGGTTAACTAATTTTTTAGTCAAAAGCTTCATTAGGAAATCGTTGGGTACGCGGAAAAATTTATGCAGGAAAACAATTTATCATAATGCTTTACACTCAATATCTTGGGGGTTGGATTATCATAATATTGATAGCTCTCTGTTCGCTATTTATAGGAATTTTTTGTCTGCTAATTTTATATCGACTCCGGCTAAATCATTCAACAGTTCGTCGGACGAATACATTTCCTTGCCTTGGTTTACTGACCATCTTACGAAACCGGGAAATAAAAAAAAGAGGCTTTCTAGAAAGTACAAACGTAGTGTCTTATCTGTCGACTTGTCAAATATTTAACTGTCAGGCGTGACTTCAGCTCTTTAGAAATTAATGTTAATAATTGCAGAAATAGGATGAAAAATAAAATTTTTTATAATCTCAAAAGTTTTTATAAATTTTTTGACCCGAAGCGGAAGATCATGGGTTATCCGCTGCTCATGCGTTATGAGAGGTCAGAGGCGTTCCAGGATTTTGCGATAGCTAACTGCTCTGCAAAACTTTTTCAAAAGTCGTATTCTACTACTGCTACGCCGGTGGACGTTAAGTTATTCGACATTTATGGATCCATTATACTATTTGCATTGAAAAACTTTTCTATATTGTCTACTCTCAAGTCCAGTTGTCTTCCGGGACCGGATGGTATTCCATCCTATATTCTCAGAAGTTGCGTGGAAATTCAATAGCGTGATGGCTGAATCCATAGGTCCGGGTCCAACTTACCTTCATATACCTCCATATTCATTTGGGAGTAGATTCGAACAGAAGAATAAAAATTACACATCCGGAACGTTCAAGATAAGACGCGATAATTAATAATTACAAGAGCATTAAGACATTTAGTGTCCTACCTAAGTAATTGGAAGTTTTCTCGTCTGCGGTTTCGTTAAAAGCACATCAACATCCACTAACTTGGTGAAGCTTACATGTGATGTAATTGATATGTTCTGTCATTGTGTGGAACAGACTGAACCTGATACGTTTACTAAACTAAATGAAATGGGGTCTAATTGGTCGACTTGAGATACGCCAGACGTCACGAGCAACTCATCCGAGGTGATGAAATTAAACAAAACCCTTAACGATCTATTGTGCAGATAAGAGCTTATCCATTTCACTAAATAGAGAGGGGACCCAGAGAATTGGAGTTTAAAGATAAGTAAGTTATGGTTAACCAAATCAAACGCTTTGCTTAAATTAGTGTATATTACATCTGTGCGAGAGCCACTAGAAAAAGCTTTGAAAACATGACAAGTAAACTCTAACAAATTGGTGATCGTAGATTTTCCTTTCCAAAAGCCATGCTGGAAATATATACGAATTAACGGCCAAGGCCAAATGCTGAGTCACAATTCTCTCGAACAGCTTAGGCAAGACGCTCAACTGGGGTATGCCTCTGTAGTTTTCAACAAATTGTTTACTTGCACTGTTGTGAATAGGAATAAAGAAACTAATCTTCCAACACAAAGGGAAAATACCTAAATCCAAGGACTGGCTAAAAATCTTTGAGATAATCCCACGTAACTCGACAGCGCGAGATTTAAGCACATATGATGGAATTCCGTCAGGTCCAGATCCACAACTTTATTTTAGAGAGCTCAACCCTTTACAAATGTCAATTTCAGAAATAGCCACATTAGGAGTTGAAACCGTGTTAGTTATCGGATATGGGTAGTTTGCTAAAAAATTGGCACTAGCAGTCGAAAAGTTTCGTCGGAAATACTCAGCAAACAGATTTAAGATTTCAAAAGCCAAGGAATCAGAGCCATTAAAAGAAACATGCGAGGGATGTGTGGAAAATTTTCTTTTTGAATTAACAAATTTAAAAAAGTATTTAGGATTAGCAAACAGAGAGAATTTAATGAACTGAAGGTATCTGCAATAATAATGGTGGTTAAGCGAGTTAAATGTATACCTTGCTACCGAGTAAGCGAAATAGTCGCCAGCAGAGCGTTTTTGCAGAGTGTTTTTTCTATTTTTATAATATTTAATTGTTTTATTAAATCACGGGTGATACCTGCTTCGAGGTCGGCGCTGCTTGATGGGAACAGATGTAGAAATGGCTAGATTTTATATATTATAGAACGATGACAGTAAGCTTTCAATATTTCCAGTTGAAAAATCAACCCCAATATGTGAAAGATGAGATTTTAACAGTAAAATATTGATTTTATGAAAATCATAATATTTATTTGAAATAGTTGGATATGGAACACTAAAACAGTTCAACGAACCATCATGCTTGCCATGAAAGGAAATACACATTGCTGGATGATGTGGATCCTCATGTAAACTAAAAGGTGGACAACGATTTACACTAATCTCAGGAAAATTGGCAAGGCAAAGATCAAGCAGTGTATCAGTGCAATTATGGGTACGGTTGTATTGAACTAAATTATGATCAAATAATTTTTTAAAGAACACAACAGCTCTATCAGATGTTGAAGTAGGAATTAAACAACCAGAATTTTCACTGTTACACCAAGTGACTTGAGGCAAATTGAAGTCACCCAACGCAATGACTCAATCGGTTAGTTTAGACTGCTTGGCCACTTCACAAATGAGGGCAGCTTATTTCTTATGTCTGGAGTTATCAGAATATAGGGGAGTGTAGGAGCAAGTTATGGCGATAATTTCAACGTCAGAAGTAGCAGGAAATTCAATTGAATTGGACCACCACCAATGCGATTCAATCGATCATTTCTGAAAACCTGGAAAGAAAACCTGGCTGGCGAGTTTTGAGTTGGAGAGAATATCGACGGGGTAACCACACTTGCACGGGCAGCTCGTGTCCAGTTTGGTGGCCAGCGTTTATATTCGAACAGCCAGGGGGAGAGGACGATTTATTATTCTCTTTATTATTTTTCGGCGATGATGCCACAGTAGAATGAGTGACGCCGTTCTTTGTAGACATTGAGAAAGCACTAACTTGTACCAACGAATCAGATTTAGGAGGAACCTGAAGTGACGTACCATACGCTGCGAGTTGCAATTTTGCTAGCTGGAGGAGAAGATGATTGCTCAATTAAACGACACATATCAAACCTAGTTTTAATTATTTCAAACTTCTCCCACAAGGAGCCGAGCTCCATTCTGGGAAACCATTTCTCATCTCCGTGAAGAGTTTGTAAAAATCTATGTCCCGCTTGTTACAGTCAGGACATGACAATCGTAAGCCTTTCGAGGGATCAGCGACTGCGTCAGCAGCACGGCCGATAATACCGGCACACTTTGCATGGCAAAAACAATCACAAAGTCAACACGAGATGAATCGTTCAGATTCTGGACCTGTTTTCGCACGACTTTGTGTATATAAATAATCCACATCCAGTCAAAAACGACAGAAGTGGATTATAACAAAAAAAATAAGAACAAAATGCAAAGACATCCACCACCAAAAATTATTAACAAATTTAACCAAACTTCTCCGTTACATTGACACTGTAACAAGAGAGCGAAAGCAAAACAAAACTGCAAACACCAAAAAAACAGAGAAAAAAACATAAAAACAAAAAAGGAGAGACTTATACCAGAACTCAATTTTTGATTGCAAAAACCAAATGCATTAACGCGTAAAGACAAAATATTTCCTTTACTTTAAATTCACTCACTTTATTCTTAAAGTTTTTCATAAATTTAAACACAATAAAGCTGAAAATTATTTAAGTTAATTTGAAACTGCTGCGATTTCGACTTCAAGGAGAAGGGAGAAAACGGTTTAACATGGTCAGCTTACATTAAGATCTGGCTAGTGTATAAATTAAATAAGAGGGTTCTTAAGTGTCTGCGTTGAGGAGCGCCGGATGTTATGAGAAATTCATTCGAGGTGATGAAGTTAACCAGCATCCTTAATGATCTGTCATGCAAATAAGAGCGTATTCATTACGCTATGTAGAAAGCTAATCCAGAGACCTGGAGTTTGAAGATTAATAAGTTAGAGTTAACTAAGTTAGTCGCGTTACTAAAATCAATATATACGACATCCGTGCGAAAGGCGCTAGCAAAAGATTTGAAAGCATGGCAAGTAAGCTCTAAGAGATTCGTAACAGCAGATCTTCCTTTCCAAAAGAATGAAGAAATATAAAATTTGATAACAAAACCTGAATTCTGAATAACAATTCGTTCAAACAATTTCGGTAAGACACTCAACTCGGCGACGCCTCTATAGTTCTTAACGTGATGTCTGTTTCCATGTTTGTGAATTGGAATAAGGGAACTACTTTTCCAACATAAAGGAAAACAACTGGTTTCAAGGACTGATTACAAATCATTGAAATACCACCACATAGCTCGTCAGATCATAAGTTGAGTATACATGATGGAATGACATCAGGCGCACAACTATACTTTAGAGATCTCAAACCATGTGAATCGCCGTTTTCTGAAATGACCAAGTTAGGAATCAAAATCAAGTTAGTTTTCGGATACGGATAATTGACAGTTGAATCGGAATTAGCAGATGAAAAATATCGTCGAAAGTATTCAGAAAAGATATTCGATATTTGAATATCATCAGAGGAGCCATTAAAAGAAACAGGAGAGTAGACTTTTCTTTAGAGATGACAAACTTAAAGAAATATTTAAGATTAACAAGCAGTGGGGATTTTATAAACTAAAGGTATATGGAATAACGTTGATGGTTGAGGTAATTAATTCTATGCCTTGCGGCGGAAGGGCGGACTAGTCGTAAGCAAAACCATAAAATCATAAATATTTTGAAACGATTGTTTTTCCTCTTTTAGTAATATTTAATTCCCTTGTTAAACAATAGCTTTGCAAACGAGGTTGCTTGTTCGGAAAGGATGTAGAACGATCACAGTAGCGTTTCAATATTGACAACATGAAAATCGAGTATAATGTGTGAAAATTAGATTTACGCAGTAAAATATTGTTTTTTTTTTTTAAATTTCTAATATTTATTTGAGGAAGTTGTATTTCACAGGTTAGAATAGTTCATGCCTCTAATAAAAGGAAATACTGATTGCTGGATGATATGCATCCTCAGGTAAACTAAAAGATGGACAGCGATTTAAAACTACCTCCGGGAAATTGGCAAAGCAAAGATCTGCCAGTTTGCCATTGCAATTAGGAGTACAATTTGGGTAGAATATTGAACAAATTACGATCAAATAGATAATTGAAAAACACAATAACTTTATCAGAAATTAAAGTGGGATTCATACAGCCAAAATTATCAATATAACGCCAAACGACTTGTGGCAAATGCAAGTGCCTCAACGCTATGATTATATCAGTACATTTTGACTTTTCGGCCACGTCAAAAATGAGGGTAGCATGATTCTTATAAATAGAGATATTCGCATTTGGGGGAATATAGGAGAAAGATACATGTAGCTCCTTACTGGCAATTTTGGCGCGAATGGCAATAAATTCAACGTAAGGAGGGCCCGGAAATTCAAATGAATAGGATGGGACTCCAGTAAATATAGTAATTAAAACACCAACACTAATGCAATTCTATCAATCCAGGTTTTCCTCAGTTTTCAGAAAAATCCAAACAGGAAACTACATTTAGGAAACTGGAGCGAATTTTTAAGTTTGGAACCACAATATTTCGATAAATTACTAGGCTTAATTAGTTTTCTGAGGTTGTAATAATAAGCGAATTAGTATCGCGTGAACGATCTCGAAGAATGGTTTCTTTTGTTAAGTATACAACTGTCCGCTATGATTTACTTCCATATTTTTATTCGAAACTAACATCTTGAAAGACGAGATGGTTCTCTGTTGAAAGAGAGCCAATTTGCTATATAAAAATATATAGAAATGCTAACATACCTCAACTTGGCGGATGGGATGGCAAGACAACTTTTGTAATGTGACTAGCTAGCTCATTGCCGGCAGAGCAGTTGCCCTCGGCCCATTGTGCCGCATTACAAACAAAAAAATTAAAGACAAAAACCAATTAAATACTCAAATTGCATATCGCATGTAGTCCGTCCGCTACGTCGTCCGTTGGTTCTTCCCTTTCTGACGGTATCTGTCCATTGTCCCCTCACCGACCCCCACACGCGCACCGCCCCATACTCCGCCGCTGAGGCCCAGAAAGTTGGTGTTGTTGAAGACGTTTTGGTGTATCTCCACCCGGTTGCAGCGCAGCAGGTTTAAGTAGGCTATCTAATTTGACTAAAGCTGAATTCTCACCCAACAATGCCTGAGGATTTTTTTTTTTTGGTTTCTTAGCATTCATCTCAAGTATATTTAAAACCATTCAATTGCTTTGCTCCCTTTTTCCAGGATGTTTTGAATAATACAAATTTTCTTGTTGTTTTTTTTTTTCTTAAAAAGGCTTTAACAAGTTTAGAATGGTACATTAATAAAAGAAAAACATTGACCTTCAAATAGCCATCAAAGCACAATCCCATAAATAAATACAATTTGGTACTAATATGAATAAATAGTTATTAACTTCATCGCATATGTTTTCTGTTTTTTTTTTTTTACTTTTCAACTAGAGATTTGTTATTCTTAGTTGACTGCTTTTCTTTTGGTGCATTAGCTTATTCGTTCCTCAACGTATTTCCTTTTTCTTTTTTGTTTTTTTTGGTTTAATATTTTTAAGGTTTAGGATTTATTATAGAAAAAAAATTCTTCGAATGAAACAAGAAAGCATTTTAAGTGAATCTCTTTTTCAATCAACCTTTTGAATACAATGTCACTATTTGAAGAGTATTGGTTAGCTTCTCAAGGACTAAGCCTTTTTTTGTTTTCTTTTTTTTTTAATTTTCTTTACGTTCACTCTTTCCAAATACGTTCTTTTACTTTTCAAAAATATTACATTAAATTATAATGTTTTCTGGACATTACTTTTACTTTTAATGCCCTCACACAACAACAAGAAAAATGTACTTTCATTGCTACTGCTGCTAAATACAACAGTATTTTATGTCGTTTCACCTCTGACACCGCTATTGCAAACGTCACCATTATTAAATTCTAAGATAATAATGCTTAAGAAAAAATATGTTTTCATTGAATTACTTTTTTCTTTACTGACGCAACTATAAAAGTGTAAACCTATTAATATGACTTTTGACGTATTTTGTATTGCACATACACATATATTTCGTTTTATTATCATTTTTAATGCACTTCGACAATGTCATTGTCTTTATAGGAAATTAAACTTATTTCAAAAATCCTGAGAATTCATATAAGCTGTAAATAAGTATTTTTCCGCTAAGAGTGGCACTGCATCCAAATGTTATAACAAAAAAAATGCGAACTGAACTATGCAACAATCACCCGAGCACTTTCCTGTTCAATAGCTGTAATTCAATTGAACCAAAAAAACACCAAAAATTTCTATTTCGCATGATTTTACTCTCTTTTTTTTTGCTTTTGCATAGCAAATGGCTAGCCGCTATTTTGCAAAGAACCGCTAAATCATGCGATGTCCCATAGCGGCATACCGTTATTGAGACATTTTTGGTAAAAGCAGACCGACAGTTATCCTCCCTGAATTTGTTCGCGGACATTACACCTTTCATGTTATCGTTAGAGAAGTCAGGCGCCAGTCTTGACACGAATATTGGATTTTTGGGCATACTGCCATAAAACACACGCCCTATGTACCAGGAACGATAGGATTCACAGGTAGAAAATTTTAGGTTGGTGTGAAAATAGAAGTAGTGATAACACTTCCGTATGCAGCTTGGGGTGACTAGCACACACACTAGAACAGCTAGGAATAGAGGCGAATTCGTTATTTTTATTAATAGTTTTTGGCGATGCAGACAGAGTTGTAGCATTATCGATCTGTCGCGCTCTACCATGATTAACAATTTATGCTAAGTTCATATTTTAACATAATATGACACCTAACGTAGATAAGATAGCCTAATTTAGTTGTAACCCACTTAGTCGTAATTCTAGTAATAACATAGTTTAATCGTATTAATCGCTTACGCTATCATTATTGTAATGAAATTGTATTGTAATATTATATCAATTGCTTAAGTTAGCATATAATAATTTATTATATAAGCTACTGACCACACCTCAGGTGGGTCAGAAGAAGTAAACAAAGATTCAAATTAATAAGTAATAAGAATAATAAAGAGAATTTAAATTAAACAAGAAATCAAAAGAACCTTTAAATCTGTTTGTCACTACAGAGTAGCCTAAGTGACACCACTAGGGGGAGATACCCTTGCCATTTCAGCATAATTGAAACGAGAAGGACATCCTGGCTTATTGATAAAGGAAACGCTAACGTTCTTTGTAGGCAAGGACGAAACAATCGAATGAACTGACGAATGAGATTTAGACGAAGTCGGAAGCGAAGTACCGCCCGCTACACTACGAGTTGGTTTTTTACAGGCGGGGGGAGAAGACAAGTGCTGTAGACAACTGCCCTCATTGAACATCGTCTTGATTTTTTCAAACTGTCCACATAATGTCACCAGATTTTTATTTAATTCAGAAAACTCATTCTTTGTCTCCATGAAAAGTTTATAAAAATCAATGCTCCGCTTTTTACAGTCGGGACATGACCAACGTAATCCTTTCGACGGATCTGCATCTGCAGCGCGGTCACTAATACCTGCACACTTCGATTGACAAAAACCAACAACAAATAATAAATCGTTCAGAATCACCGCCTGTTTTGGTTCGGTGTGATGTATATAAACATTCCATATCAGAAAACAACAGACAAAATAGAGTTTGTGAAAAAAAAAACGTATTCAAAAATGATTTCTTAAATTACGCGCAAAATTCGTAATATTAAAAACACGGTAAGAGTAAACCAAGAGAAAAACTGTAAATGTGGCGAACGAATTTGAATGTTTGGAAGCAACAGTACCCAAAAAACAAGAAAGAGACATTGTGACGAGAGCAGCAAATGCTGATCGCAAAAACCAAAATTGCTATCAACACAAAAAGTTCAATATAATTTAATAAGTTTAAACGCTTTTATAATTAATTAGGTTTTAAAAGCGTATGAAGCAATAAATAATTAATAAAAAATAAATTACAAAATTTCTACACATAAAGTAAAACAGTACGCCGACAGTACGCGCGCAGAGTTACTAAACTTGAGCGAAGACTCACTGACAAGATAAAAACAGTTGTGTTGTATATATGTTGTATATATGGGAGATGTGTGCACATTGTTACAAAGTCGAGGTATTGGAAGGAATTTGCGAAACATTAATATAATTAATTTCGAAATAATAAAACGCTATGATTTCAATCTTACCTTAAATCCGAAGGGGGTGGAATATATATTGACTCCTTGAAATTTTTATTTAAAATTATATACATCAGAGTGAATGAGAGAATAATGCCTTGAAACTGAAAAGTATTAAGGAAAACGAAAGATTTGAGGAAGTTTCTTTTTGAAATTGTTGCAAAATAGTACATGAATAGACAACATGGACAACTAATCAATTAATTGTATATGTTAAGCGATCGTAGAAGCTTTTCAAAAACGAAACAAAATTCTTCCTTGTATACATACAAAGATAAACCCGACGATAGTTTATAACGCTTTCATCAATAAAAAGTCGTCAAAATATCTGCTCTAAATTCGACGAATTCGCTAAAGGTTGCCAGTAGCAAACTGAGTTAAATATCTTTTATGAAATAAATGAACACTAAGTAGTAGATATTTCACGCACATATTTACTAACATATATAGTTACATCCATACATACAAACATATTGACAATTAAGTGAATTAAACGGTAGCTCACCCAAGTTGTAAAAAGTTGTATTTCAATACATAAGAGAGGAAAGTAGATTAAAAAAGTCTTTGGACCCAACTTCGGGCTCTGCGATAGACATCATGAGCCGAATAAGACCGTAGACAGAGCGGGCATGGAAAGACCCACGGACACACGAAATGCCAGTTCGGCAGATTACGTTACGTCACTCCGTGCGTTCCTTAGAGAGTAAGTACGGTATGGGCCATTGCGGCCCATTTGTTTGGGTTTGAGGTAGCTCAGTGGCCCAGGAAATCACAAGAAATTTATATTTGTGGGACGTTATTTTTTTATTGTTTTCTTTCAGTTATACATTTCACGTTAATTCAAAATAAAAATCATCGGAGTCGTCGGCGCTCGCGACCAACTCGTCCGAGAGCCTAAACTCGACTTTCTGAACTCCTAAACAAGACTAACTAAAATTAATTTTCGCTACTCTATTCTTAACCTATTGTTAATCTATTCTTATTCTATTCCTAGTCTTAATCTGTTCCTATTCAATTCCTAGTATTAATCTACTCCTATTCTATCCCTCTTCTTAATCTATTCTTATCTCTATCTTATTCTCTATTTTAACTAGCACTCTCCCTCCCCAACCAGAGACGAAGAAACCGTGAGCCCAAAACGAGGGACGACTTTGGACCCTCACAGTACGTACTGTTCTTTTAGTTGTAACAGTCTGAGGAGTGTCAGAGACCCAAAAATATAGAACCCCCTCCCTTATCTCACGAGCTGGCTAGTTCAGTAAAGGTACGCGAGTCGGTCCCGTACGTGACTCTTTCACTACCGTAAAATTTAAGGCAGTTAATAGTTTTCTATAGACAGACAGAAAGGATATTGCCATTATCGTTATAAAGTTCTAAAATATGATAAATTAAAGCAGTTCAAAATCATGATAAATTAGTGCAAGACTAAGATACTATAAAAGAAAAGTAACCTGCTAAAAAAATATAAAGGCAAATTAAGTTTAAAATACAGTTAAAAAAAAAGAAATATACAAAAGGATTTTCTTTTGCCGAAAATAAAAAAAAAAAAAATATGGCAGAAGAAATGAACATCCTATAGAGCTGAGGTGGAAAAACGAACCCAAGAGGAACCTTATGATATATGGCTGGGAATATAGTGTAGCGATCCTGTGAAGGCAATGTAAGAGTGGAATAACAAATGAGTTTAGTATTTCATGTGTTCATGTATTCTAGTGTTGATATAATGAATTTGATCGTATGAAACAAACAGGTTGGTTTCGAGTATGTAACAAGTGAACATGTGAAAAGTAGGTGCGCTTTTATGCGTTGATGAACGATTAACTATTGACTATTGACTGACCAAGAGGCGATAGATAGGGGTCATTAATATATGACTGTAAAGTGAATAATATAACACAATTTTGCTATTATTTTTATATTCTGGCAATGGCCAGTGAGCTAGCCAGAAAAAGCCCAGTTTAAACGCCATTACATGCACGTATAATAATAGGCGAGGTGGATTATTACAGACCTCTACAAACCGTTTTATAACTTTTCCATTCTATTGACGTTAACAGCCAATTATTGCTTTACTGGGAACGAGGAGAAGTTCCTCAAACAACCGTTAAATCGGAAGTGGATGCCTATTGTGAAACGTTCCATCTCGAAGCCGCCCGCAGAAATACCAAAGCTCGTTACACCGTGCTTCTCCGATTTCGACTGAAATATCCAAATCAGCTCGCTATAAGGGTATCTCGATTTATTGTTCTGTCGCGATTTGATTACCGGGGATAGCCCCTTAGTCACTAACGATTCAAGCAGAGCTATAACACTTACTTTAGCATTTCCTCTATGATTTTTGATATCCTCTTTATGACAACTTTTTTCAGCAATATAATAAAATAGTCTTTCCAAGCTGAAGGAAAGTAACCTTCCCGCAAACTATTATTAAATATAAGTTATTGCGGTTCATATGAACTCTGCTAATGGCCGAAAAATCTAAGATGGTATACAATCCGGTCCAGGAGGGAAAGAGAATTTAATCGTTAATAGAGCAGAAAGACATTCTTCTTTAGAAAACACAATACGTGGGAAAATATGAAAAGAATCGGTCAACAAATTCGCCAAAAAATGACCAGTGGAATAGGATTTTTCAAAGAAAGAAGCGAACAATATATTTATTTCGGACTCGTTAGAAGACTTATAATTGTCTTAATACATAATGGAATTGTAGCAGACGTAACTTTTGTTCTTCATGAAATTAAACTCGCACCTGGACTTAGAGTATGCTATGTAATTAGCTATAAATCCAGTGAGTTGATATTTTTTAACTAATCTATTTTTCTTATTTCGTATCGGCCGCAGCGGTAAGTAAACCAAATCGGACAATCCTATGGACAAGGAACAACAGGCGCAAATGCAGAAATAGCAGAACAAAGAGTCCCATACATATATCATTAAGCTCTTTCTTCTCCCATACGCTTTGTTTAATGTGTGCGGCAGCCTGCGTGAATTGTGATCACGTCGGGCTTACCAAATGTTGATGTTGATCGAAATTTATTTGTTTTCGTTTCCGAAATGGACACTAAGCAGGCAAAAGGTGAGACATGCCAATCACGTCTCAAATGGTTTTGTACGGTATATTTAATCGGTAAAACGGTGAATAAGGAACCTAATTAGTTGGTAGTAGCCGACCAAGTAGTGCATACGGTTGTACCAACCCTTTTATTTGGCTCTTCCACCACTTGGAAGAAACCCCTAAGATAACAAAAATAATGATCAATGTTGTGGTGAACCAAGACAGATTTTATTGATAAATTATGAATATATGAATTACAATTCTTATAAACTAGGTTAGAATTATAGAGCAATAAATGACTAGGTCAAAATGATTCACCTGCATTTTTGCGTTTGTTACTCCAGAGAAATGAAGAACTTGAAGTGTGTCACAAAAATGCAACATAAGCAAATTAATGTAAACAACGACGACACACTTCCAGGTCTGGATTATGTAATTTTGTGATATCGTTGTCTATGGTCAGTTATGCCAAACACACAAACATGAATGTGCAAATGCAAGTGCATGAACAAATGAACGTTAATGAATGCACATTCAACCAAACATGAATTTGCAAAGCAAAAATGAGATATTGAATAAAGGTAGATATTTAAACTGAATCGAATACAAATAAAATGAAATGTATATATTTAAACTGACTTATAATTAGATGAAATACATATACTTAGACTAAACACGCTTCTTCAACATATGTTTCAGTATGATGTTATTGTATTTACTAAATAATCATTTAAAACTACATATAGAAAGCTCGGCAGTATTACAGGAGAGCGTATCACTCAACATGAAATATAAAGTAAAATGATTGTTATTCTCAGGAAGTACAAAAGAGTTAAAGAGTTTCACCTTGAAATTATTACCATTGGAGAAAATCAAATCAAGTAATGTACCATTCAGATTAAATACTCCTTTCACCTTTACTAGACCAAGTGTGCACATCGCACTAGAGAAGTCAATAAATGTATGAAGATAAAAGGGTGGAATAAAATATGGAAGTTTTCCATCGAAACTCCAGGAGACATGGCGAAGATTAAAATCACCTAGGACAAGTATTCCGTCAATCGATCTCAAATAACTGACATCCCGCTGGACTAGTTCTAAATGTGTCTTATAAACTGAGATATCTGAAGCTGGAGGTACAAATGAACAAATTATATAAACGGATATACCACTTAGATGTACGTGTACGTAAATGCACTCAATATCAATGTTGATGGGAAAAATACATTGATACGACGCTAAAAAGTGCTTAACAACTATTAGAACATCGCCAGCCGGCTTGAAAACCCTACAATTTCTTTATACAGGTGTTCAGGACATAAAATTTCATAATTTCCTAATACAATACTTCACCCATGTTTCGGTATATAGAAGAACATGACAGATCCACAAGCGTTTAAAAATGTCTGATAGAATTTGGTGTTGAGGTCATGGATATTTTGATATAGAAGTGCTACGATGGTATTCTTGTTTTTTTGCGTCACCAGAGGGCGCCCTTTTTATGTAACGCTGACAATGAACATATCCTTTCACGAAAACACCTGGGGATGGAAATTGTTTGCTTAAGACCTGGTGAAATAACCCTGGAAGAACAGCGATTTTAAGGGAAGATACATCGCTGGTCATAGGCGTCTTAAATTTAAACAAACTTATATTAGTTAGATTATTATCACGCAGCCTACTAATGTTGTCAACAATTGCGCTAGAAGCAAGACGCTATAAAAAGATTCCCTTGCGAGAAGGAATTGCCACTAATTCATTAATATACTGTGTATATCCGATGTTGGGCACATTGGTCAATAGACCAGTATTATGAATGGCAGTCGGAATATTCTGAATATTCTGAGGTGGCAACTCCTAATGTATGCCATTATTAAAATTATTGTTGACGTTACTATTCTGAACATTGCCATTCCCCAGCTCTTGCGCTTTAAGAGCCTTCTAATAGTTTTCACTAAAAGTGTCCACGTGAGGTCACATTACTTCAGCGCCGCTACATCACTTATCTTAGCCTACATTTACATACTTTGTTTTGAAAATCACTACAGTTATAAATAAGAAAATACGCTAAGATATGGAATATTACATCGTGAAAAGAAACTGTTGTTGAAAAGAGTGAGATTCCAAGTGGGTAAAAGGTCTCAAAATTTCTCGGAACAAAAAGTGCATATGCCATGTCAAATAAGCAGAATAACATAGAAAGCGACACCAGCAACCGATAGAAAAGGATGATGAAACCAAAGGATAGTAAGGTACGAAATAGAAAGGTGGAAGCAATCAAAAGCGGCTAAGCGGAAATAATAGTAAAAGAAAATAAAGTACATAAATCCACCTTTCCTAAATTCTAACTTTGATATTGTTAATTGAATTTGAAAACTATCAATTCATGTAAAAGTATACTGTATATATATATATATTTCCGCCTGAGTGGCCGAGAAGCAATGCTCTCGACTAGCAACTCAATGGTCGTTCGAGTTCAAATCTTAAGTGCGGTAGAATTTTTAATAAAGCCGAAAGTCTTAGATGCTATTACTTTAAGACTTCAGTCTTACAATTTAATCTCTAGCTAAATTTACAATAATAATAGTAATAATAATAATAATAATAATAATAATATAAATGTGAGGTGTAAAAACTGATAGAGTAAACGATGAGTAAAACGGGCTAAAGTTCTAAAGTCGCACAGTCATGGAATGAAGTCAAGCTGTAATATAGTACCATCGTTAAACTTTTTTGCTTGCTTTTATTACTATATTCATAATATACTATATTCATATTCATAATTCTTTCTTATCCGCTAACCGACCTCTCTATTCGAGAGTCTAACTTCGACCCACTTCTGCGCGAGGCAGACGACGACTCCCCGAAACTTATTCTTATTTTCTACTCTTAACCTATGCTTAGCCTACGCTTAATCTATTCTATTGCTATCTTAATCTATTCCATTCTACCTTAATCTAGCACTCACTTCCCCTCACCAGAGACGGAGAATCCCTGAGCCCAAAACGAGGGACGACTTTGGGTCCTCACCGATCCTCCGTTCTTCGGAGGAAAGAAGTGACTGAAGTATGCGCCTCTCCAATGTTGGCCGGTCGGTGACGGCTTCGGCGTGGCGCGGTTGTTTGCTGCTGCAGCTGAGTGAACAGAGTGCAGGTGTCCTGTTATATTACGATGATAACGCAGAGCCATCGGGCATGGCACTGGCCTTCCATTGGCGGAGTGCCCTACTGCCGCTTTGTTATCTTAGGTTTTCTGACATCGGCGTGTCGAATCGTTCACCGGTGGTCGTTAGTCCCTTCAACGCTCTTGTACCTCACGGCTTTCCGACGTTGAGAATCCGGATCGTTGACCCGGGAGGTGCGCGTTGTGTCAACATTGGCCACTATGGACGTACATTAGGTTGAAAGACCCTTGGTTGTGGGTGACTTATTGTTGTGATTTTGTCGTTGTTGGTATGATGGTGCATGGAATTGTTGATGGTTGTTGCTGGTGTCGGCATAACAGCGGCTCCGGAAACAGCTGATTGCGATGGTCGCGATGTTACCGTTAGTGGTTGATGTAAGAGTAGTTGGTTGTGGCTGTGGTTGTTTATTTTTCTTTTCGATTTGTTTATGATGGTGAGGGGCTGCGATGTAGTGGATGCTCAGCGCCCCAGGGTGCGGCGGGGGCTGGACCGTTCGGCTGTCCACCCTCTCGGCAGCCGACGGTGATCCCCTACAGGTATCCGTCTACCTATAGATGTCCTTCAATTTTCGATATTTCATGACCTTATGAATGTGTTTGTTCGGTGACGAGCGGCCTTTGCGTTGAGGCGCTGTTTGTTGCGATTGAGTTTTCTGTGACTGTTTCGAAACTTTATTTGTGGCCTTCTCTACCAAGTCAGTGGTTTTATAAGTTGAGGGTGCCACAAGCGAAGGTAGTGCATGCTTTGTAACGTTCGCTTGCAGTAGTGGTATGCAAAGCAGATTGCTGTTGCAACTGATTACTAAGGGTTTTGATATTTCCCTTCATACCGTTTGGTATGGGTGAACGTAAACAAATTCGTTTAACTTCGGTTTCATAACAAATTTTGTTTCCATTGCCATTTCTCTGTGCATATTGCCTTTGCTGCATGGGCAGTACCCGATTAGTTGGGCTGGTAGTTACCGCCGTCGTTGTCGAATTAACTGTAGTTGTTGTAATGTTAACGTTATGATTGTTATACTGCAAAGGAGTGACGATATTAACATTACCATAGGTTGGCATCCGCTCTGAGGTCGGCGATACTTGGATAATGTTGGTGCTTCCTGCTGAGCCAAACTTGGTTGTTGTTTCGAGACGGGTGTCGTGCCATCGGGCGTGGCGTCTGGCTCTTGCTGACGGAGAGTCGTGTCAGCAATCTTGGACCTTTGGCTTTCCGACTTTGAGATGTCGGACCATTGGCCGAGAGGTAGAGGTCGTGTTTTAACATTAGCCACTATAGGGCTGACAATGTGTTGATCAGACCGTGGCGGGTCGATGTAAGCTGATTTCGTTGACTGCGTTGCATAGTCGTTGACCCTTGCTTGGAAATGGGCCAACTTGGCGGCATTACAGGTTGTGGGCATGGTATGCTTACTAGACTGGCGGACATTACTGTTCGCGAGGCTGCTACGTCTCGATGTCGGCAGCAGTTGGTGGTTCGTACGCCTCGTCGGCCGCAGATCCAGCAGTATAAGACCTGTGGGTTCGGACAATTAAACTGGTGGTGTCCGCTCTGGGCACATCTTCGGCATACCGTGATCGCATTTATTCGCTTCTTTTGCGGCAATGGGACCGGTGCCCACGCCCATTTGTTCGGCAGATCACGCCGTCGGGCGACTGCCTGATATTCTCGATGTGTTTCACGGAGGGCTTCATGCGGCATGTTGCCCGTTGGCATCGCCTCAAAATCGCTGTCGAGTTCCATGAGTTCGTCTAAATTGATGAAATCCCGGCGCCGTACACATGTAATCGGGTTGTGCATTCTTATAGATGCGTTCCAATTTTTGTTCTTCTGTCATTTTAGTATGGCGCATCAGGTCCTGCATCGCCAGCACATAGTCTTGAAATTTCTCTTTCGATCGTTGGGTGCGCCGGCAAATGTCATCTTCGAGCCAGGTAAAGTATCGCGCTGGCAGGAAGAATTTTAGAAACTCGGCCTTGAACTTCTCCCAGGTCGTCCACCGTTCATTGTTGTTGCGGTACCACTTTAAGGCTCAGTCGCGTAGTATCACCATCATGATGGCTGGCAAGCGGTCCTTGTCGACGCTATATGCCTCTGCTAACTCTTCGACCCGCTCGATGAAGGCAAGCGGCTCTCTATGCTCGGTAAAGTTGAGACCCCATCTGCTAACGACTTCGATGACAGGCCTCGTTGTGGAGAGTCGATGTAGGGTGATTTCGTTGCTGCTGTTGACTGGTGCCGAGATATTGGTGTAGAATTTCGGCGCTATATTGCCATTCAGTAAGCTGCTAGAGGCGGCGGCTTCCAGATGAAGTGTATTAATACGCGAGCTTAACTAGGGTTAGTACTTCGCTGGGTGCTTTGATATTTTCTTTATTATTCTCTTTTCTTTTTCTTTTTCTTTTTCTTTTGGTTTTCTTTTTTTTCTGCTTATTTTGTTCTTTTCTCTTTATTTATTTTCCTCACTTTCCTCTTTTTCCTATTGAGTGTTTCCTTTTTTTTTTCCTTTTTTTATCTTAGGTGTTATTTGTATTTTGTTTTTCTTTAGCCCGTACAATTTTTTAAAGGAGTGGGGTGTTCGTAGTTAAATTTTATATAAAGGAAAAGACATCTCAACTTGATATCTCTCTCAACCGAACAAAAAAAATGATTTCAGTGATCTTGCTTAGTGTTTTGCTCTAACTTATATCTTTAAGAATTTTAAACGTAATAGTTTTAAGAGCTTTTAGACTTTTCAAATCATAATTTTGGTCATTAATTGAAGCTATTCTCTTTTGACTTATTACTTATCATTAAACCGCTGCCTATATTTGTTTCCCCTAATGCTGCAGTTATACATTTTTTTTTTTTTTTTATTCCCTGACTCAGTGCCGTCCTTTTACTTTGGCTAGATTTTTGGAATTTCAATTTTCACGATCCATCCAAATTTGGTTGTTCGATATTGCATCTTTATATTTTTGAATAGCATTTTAATAAACGTTAGTATAATATCTTTAACATTAATATAGTGAAATCAAAATCCTCTACATTTCGGAGCTGAACTAAAAGAAGGTACGCTTAACATAAAGAAAGTGCACTCAACCAAAAGAAAGTACGCTCCGTTGAGCGGTTTGGTTAAACCAAACTCGCAAAAGAAAAATGGTTTTAACATATTAAATTAAAAATTCAACAAAAGATAATTTATAACTACGATATTGAAGACAAAGGTGAGAAGAAGAAACAGTTGTATGAACGCGATTCTTTCCAAGTTTTCAGAAAGCATCGATTAAATCGCACTGGTGATGGTGTTTTAATTGCCATATTTGCTGTAGTTCCGTCCTATTGAATTTAATCTCCTACTCGTCACGACGTTGAATTTATTGCCATTCAGGCGAAAATTGCCAATAAACAGTTATACGTGACTTGCTTCTACATTCCCCCAAATGCATATATCTCCGTTTATAAGAAACATGCTGTCCTCATTTGTGATGTCTAAAAGTCTAAACCTACTGATATGATCATAGCGTTAGAAGGCGTCAATTTGCCACAAGTCAGTTGGTGTTATATTGATAATTCTGGTTGTATGGTCACATCTCCATATAATATTAACAAAAATCACCATCGTGCGAAAATTGCCAATAAACAATTATATGTAATCTATAATCCCCCAAATGCGGATATCTTTACTTATAAGAAACATGGTGCCTTAATTTGTGACGTGGCCGAAAAGTCAAAGTTTATTCATATAATTATAGCGTTGTGGCACTTCAATTTGCTACAAGTCACTTGGCGTTGTAGTGATACTTCTGGCTGTGTGGCCAGATAGAGTTCAATGAATTATTTGACCACAATTTACTTGAATACAATTGTACTCCTAATTGTAATGGCAGACTGGTAGATCTTTGCTTTGCCAATTTCCCAGAGATAGCTGTAAATGTTTGTCCACCTTTTAGTTTCCCTGATGATCCATGTCATCCACAAATTTGCATTTTCTTTCATTGCAGGCATGGTGATCTGTTGAAGCACACTAACGTTTCAAATGCAACTTTCTCAACTAAACATTATAAATTTAAAAAAACCTATATTTTCTGTTTAAAACTCATCTTCCACACATTATACCCAATTTTCTTGTTTCGGATATTGAAACGCTAATGTCATCGTTCTATAACGTACTAAATCTGGCTATTTCTGCATCCTTTTCCATCAAGCAACCTCGCCCGGGAAGCAAGTGCCCTTTCAAAATATTTATGAAATGTGGTTCGGCTTACGACTAATGCGACCACTCTGCCACAAGGCTATAGATTTAATTACCTCAACTAGAAACGTTATTCCAGATACCCTCAGTTAATAAGATCTTCACTGCTTATTAATTTTAAAAAATGTTATTAGTTTGTCAACTCCACAGAAAAATCTCCATATATCCCCCGCATGTTTCTTTCAATGGCTGTGAGTGCTCTGATGATATTGAAATTTCAAATCTCTTTGCTGAATACTTCCGACGAAATTTTTCAACTGCTAATTCCGATTCGACTGTCAACTCTCCGTATCCGATAATTAGCTCAATTTTGATTCCTAACTTGGGCATTTCAGAAACTGACGTTTTACATGGTTTAAGGTCTCTAAAATATAGTTGTGTGGCTGGGCCTGATGGCGTTCCATCATGTATACTCAAATCATGCTGTGACGAGCTATATGATGTTATTCCAAAGATTTTTAAGCAGTTCTTGAAATCAGGTGCATTGAAGGAATTGTTACTCAGCATTTAGCTGTTGTTATCAAATCTTCTATATCTCCATTCCAGCATGGCGTTCTGAAAGGAAGATCTACTGTCACGAGTTTCTTAGAGTTTACTTTCCATGTTTTCAAAGCTTTTTCTTTTCTAGTAGCTCCCGTACGGATGTCCTATATTCTGATTTTAGTAAAGCCTTTCACTTAGTTAACCATAACTTATTGATGTTCAAACTCCAGGCTTCTGGCTTCCTTTTTGTATTTAGCGAAATGGATAAGCAGATCATTCTGCGGCCTGTTTAACTTCAGCAACTCGGGTGACGGCATCCGCTTAGGGCCCCTTGTATTTATTCCAGCCATATTTTAATTTACCTTGACGATGTTAAATTGTTTTCGTCCTACTCTTCGGAATCGCAATCATATCAGCTTCAAATTAACTTTTTTTTTTCTCGTCGCAATTTTTTTCTCTTTCCGGATAGTAGTATATATATGGGGAACGTCAGCTGCGCGCGCGCCCTCTCCGACCACACGACCGCATACATTTACACATCTTCGTGAACAAACGAAAAAGGATTCCTTCAAGGACATACATTATTTATGATTCTGATAAAAAAAAAAGTAAGAAACACAATCATGTATACGCATGCCTACACAAATTTCCACGAAGAAAAAAATAAAGTGCACTCTGGGTGATGCGACTATTTCACCATATCGCATTTCACAACACTTATACATTTTATTATCCTTCCTCATTCCTATTTTTATTCTTCTGATAACTACAGCCATTGTGATGCGAATGTGACCAGCCATCTATAAAAATAAATTATAAATTGAATGTTGCTTAGTTTCTTCAAACTCGTGATTGGAAAAAGAACTAAGTGATCAATATAACAAAAGACATGGTAAGAAATAAGAAATAGTTTTCATATAATTATTTTAAAAATCTCATAATTTTGTTAAATCGTTTTAATAGACCTTTCTGCAGATTCTTAATGACAACTGGAAAACATCAGGACAAGGCACAAAGAACACAAAGTTAGATGAGTCATCAATTGGCACAGTCTATAAAATATTCGTATGTAGACCAACACCAAAACAATATGGAGAAAAAATTGTCCCATATTTGGAATCACCAGAGGGAAAGTTAGAGTGGATATTTTTTTCGAAGCGTCTTAGTCAAGTATTCCCATCCAAAAATCCGCATAAAAAGTTAAGGGAAAATAATATTCAATATATTATCTTGCGGGGAAGAGATAAATCTATAGCCAATGCACATATTTTTGAGTTCCAAGTTAAAATAAAGAATTTAATATCTGAAATAAATTTATTTTATTAAAAATGCTTTTTTACATAGTTTGAGTATTTTCTTATCATTAAAGCTGTAGCCAGTTTTACTAAATTGTTTGAGATAAGCATTTATACTTTTTCGTTGACTCTTATATAAGCTATAAAGCAAGGCATAATGTCCGCAAGTGTTTCAAAAGTACCCTTGGAGTTGCTGTTTGTTACATACATACGTGTCGCAGTTTCTTTTTAAAAAATTGCAAAATTCTTTTTTCAATGGTCGTTGACCATATGAATCAAAGTATTCCGCTCCTAACAAGGAATTAAAATAAAAGGCCACCCAATGTTCTCATGGTTGATTAGAGCAGCCTGCATTTGCTATTATAATAGCAGGTTTAGAGCTCACTTTCCGTGGTAAATTATTAGCTGGGAAAACACCTTGAAAATACTTCTTTGTAGATTGATTTGCCTTAAGTGCTTGATCTATTTGTATCGTAATCAATTTAACGCGTAATTTTCACGTTTCTGTTTCTATCAATATCTAACATCGAATCACACTCGTAGTAAACTATGCAAATTAAATCTGCTGTTAATGCCCGAGTGAATTTGCCTTCAATGCGTATATTTCTTTATCTTAAAATATTAGCACACAAACCGTTATTGCAATGATCAACGGAGAGGTCAAATGCTAGTATAAAGCAGCTATCATCAAAAAATTTCTTATTATATATGAAGACCACGATCTGAGTGATTAATTCCACATGATTTGAATAGCATGCTGTAAGCTCTGGTTGAGCTTAATTTTTCTGTAGAGTAACCGAATTCACCGCACACAATACCCTTGAGCGGGTATTTGAACACCATTGACCGAAAAATTAAACCTTTGCAAATAAAAATGATCGAACTTGAAAGGATCCGTTGTTCGATTGCCTGAATAAGCGCTATTGTAAACCATGCAAAAAGCTAAGAAAAGTCGGAATTAAATAAGACTGATGTTCAATTGGCGGATATGTCCATATCTATCGATTAGATATTAAGATTGATTTATTAAGATTATGTTTTAAATTTTCTAGGAAGATGTCAAACAAGACTAGGCAGGATATTAAGATTCATAAGCTACATTTGCGAATTATAAAAAAATAAATGTATAAAAATGAGTAAAATTCAAGTTGTTAACGAGATTCACAAACCAGCCAGAAAAAATTTTGTTCGAAGGCGATTCATTCAAAACGGAATTAATGATACATGGCAAATAGATTTCGTTAAGTTAATTCCATTTCATAAGCTAAATAACGGCTATAAACACCTGTAAACCTAAAACTTCTTCAGGTATAGTTAAAGCTATGAAACAGGTATTGGAAAGAAGAAATACATCTCTTCAGATTAATCAGAGAAAGGAATTTTTCAATAAAGATTTTAATGATTTAATGATAGATTATCAAAGTAGCCATTATCACACATACACTAATATGAAAGCCTCCATATGTGAAAAATTCAATAGAACATTGAAAAACTTAATGTGGAAAATGTTTAGAATGAATGGTAATTATAAATGGATAAACAACCTGCAAACATTTCTAACCAACGAGAAGCAGATATTACAGAGTGTACATAATTTCCATAAAACATTTCCAAGACGAAAGTTTAAAGTAGGGGATTATGTTAGAATTAGCAAATTTAAAGGAGTATTTTTTAAAAACTATGAGCCAAACTGCACCACCAAAATATTTCAGATCAGTAAAATAAAAATTACAAATCCTGGTACGTACATTCTGAAGGACTATAAGGAAAATGAAATATTAGGATCATTTTATGAATACGAAATGCAAAAAGTTCGTCACAAAAATTTTGTGGAAAAGACATTGGAGAAGCAGGGAAACAAATTGTTTGTGAAGTGGCTAGGGTTTGATCAAACTCATAATTCATGGGTTAATAAAACTCAATTACTTCGGTAAATATATATAAGACCAACCGAAAATGTTTGCTATTATTATTATTATTATTAAAATCAAAATAAAATAAACCAAATAAAATAAAACCCAAAAAATTGCATTGCGTATTAATTTTTACATTTATTCTTGCATACATATCAATTGCATTTCATTTACATATTTTTGTTATTTAGTTTATAATTATTTTACGTTTATTCATATATACATAGTATTTGCACATCGTTATTTCCATATATATTTGATTACCTATTTTATAATTTCCCCGCGCTAGTGTGGAAATTTTATCATCTAAATAATCTAACGCTATTTTTTTTGCAGATCTCTGTATACAATCTGTGAGGTCCGCTTCTTATAATTCTCTGTTCACCACAAAAACATGTTCTATTTATAATGCAGTGTTTATTATCACAGTATTTTAATTTGTCGGTTACACATTTTTTTAACCCCTTAACTTTTTTCACTTCTTTTTCTTTATTGTTCCCATCATTGTCTATGTGTGCATAAGCTTTGGTTTTTAAACCTACAAACTTTGTCATGATTCTCCCGGCATTCTCGTCTTTCATTAAATACTTTTTTGTTATTAGGAATTATATTATGTGTATTGCCGGGTAGGTAATCTGATGTGTCAAATTTATTAGGATTATTTTCAATAATATCGTATACATTACCATCAAATTCTAATATAAATGAATTTCTATCCATTTATAAAATCTTTATTTTTTCACTCTGCATAAGTAAAAGTTATAATAAAAGGCATACATCAACCACTTAGAGAGTTCTAACACAGTTACCCCCACATATATTGGTTTATCGTAAATAATTTCCAATTTACTTAGCTCGACTTCATATAACTCATTATATAATATTTAAGTACTCTTAACGTTAGGTTTGGCTATGAGAGCTCCATAGCCTTCAGAATTTCTTCTGTTCTCATAACTATTAACTAAGCGAACGTCCCGACGATTCTCAACACTTTCCATGGTTTTCCCATACGCAGCATTATTCATTTGCTTATAGAAGTTCTTCTCAAATGCATTGTTGGCAACTTTTCTTCTATTGGTCTTTGAACTAATGTAGAGCTTTAACCAAGCCTTTTGACTAAATTATAGTATTCTATGAATATATTTTAACTGCAATCCGTATTTCAAGCAGAGGAGCAGATTTTTTAAATGAATATCAAAATCTTTTACTTCACTTTCGCTTAAAAATTGGAAGTTTGCATATGGAAATTTTTCTGGATTTTTGAATGCTTTCTTTAACACATTAAACTAACTGGGCCGAAATATTCGGCTACCTTCTATAAACTAGTGTTTAAAAATCGATTGGAATTCACAAAATTCATTAAATATTTTATCTTATTCCCTTCCATTACTCTCTTCGTAATTGATATACACAACTCTTTGTTACAAGGTATAACCGACAAACCAGACGCTAACTGTGTGATAGATAGGTGAATATCATACCTAATTAAATTATGAAAGATTATAGGAAAGTAGGGTAGCTTAAATTGAAAAGATTTCCTACATTTTCTATGGATGAGCCCCACAAATTCCCCTGTAAAATAACTGTAGTACTTATCTTTATATCTTAAAATTATTTCCTTACAGGCGTAGCATTCTGTGTTTTCCATCTCTGTTGATAGTTCATCTTACAACAGTTCTTTAGGACTTGCGGAATTCTTCCAGTACAACTGATAGAGGTCATGCATTTTCCGCTGCATATGATTAAGAAATTCAGCTACGCAGGTTTCTCCTAATAAAAATAAGAAATAAATAAACAAATTCAATTAGCTACTTAAATGAAAAACAAAAAAAAATTGTTGTATGCTGACCAACAAAAATGTACTGTTCATCACACTCTTCGTTATAAACATGTTTAACATAATACGAGATTGCTCACGCTTCATGCTGTTAAATTGTCCTCGTCCCCTCGCTCCTATTAAGAACTTCTATGGGCTTAAGAACAGCCTCTATATCAGCATATGTGATTATTGATGGCGACTACTTCTTCTCCATATTTTTGAAGTTAGTTACTGTTGCCGCTGATGAAAATACACTTTTCACTTTTGTGCAACCGTCCTTATGGCGCTGTTCCAGTCATAGTGCAAAACGTTTGACACAAATCACAAAACTGTCCTAATATATGACTTCGCGTGTATTGTGTTTTTACCTCTGCATGTTGGCAATAAGACAATAATGATATTGCTTAGTCGCTTCGTTATATACAGTTAGCAAGTTCATTTGCAAACTTTATCGTTCCTTTGCCGCCCTTGTTGGACCAACCACTTTCCATGTACCCTTGGAACGTACCAATTGTACTGATGTCTTTATTATTCTGGTCAAACCGATTGATGTCGCAGTTGGTTATCGAAAATTTCAATCCAGAGAAGTCAATCCGAATGTTTTGAAATTTAATGACAATCTCGCGAATACTCCCGATTTTATAATAGCTCGCGTGAGCTAATCTGCCTAATTCTTCTCCCAACGGTTCTTCAAACTTGTAAGCGGTAGCCTCTAATATGCACCACTTAAAACAGTAGACATCAGTATTTTTCACATTAATTGTAGCGTTTTTAGTATGTATACTAATTGGTAATGGTACATGTGGACCCACAGGAGTGGACTCCAACTTGCAAATAGTTAATTCGCAGAATTTAAATTCTTCTATCGCCTAAACGCTATCTTGTTCCTGATATTCTTCAGCTGTTTTCCTAAGCTCAATAAAAAGCTCATCAATCTTGTCGTCAACTTCAGTGTTTTCTCTTGCAGTAACGAATTTCGTGGAGAAGTGTTTCATTGTTATTACCATTTCTGTTTCCAAGCCCTTCACGTAATCTCCAAAAAGCCTCAAATTGAACTTTACCGAGCCAAATTCATCTAATTTGTTTTGAATTTGCTCGTGTATATATGTGCCGATATCATCTAAAAATTTGTTTATTGATATCTCATCCATCGAATTGCTGACGATTTTGTATTGAATCACATTTTCCGATGTCGATGGAGATGTGATGGATATATTTTCTTTTAAGAGCACAGCTGCCTTCTCTTTGTACTTGTTGGTCCTCAAATGGTTTTTGCATTTTGTCTGCATCATAACAACTTGGCAGGGCTCACAATACACCTCACCGCAAGAGCTTTCTTCTTGGTACTAGCTTCAAAAACTCCTTTACGCTTAGCGGCGTTGCTTGTGGACGGCCCATTGTTCATAATGGAAGTAGTAGGCTGGTTTTCTTTAAATGCTGTTTCACTGCCTGCTACGAACTCTTTACATAAATGGGTATGGAACAACTCGTGTTCAGTTAGAATCGCACCGCAGAAATTACACCTTGTTTTTCGGTCGCCAATTGTTCCTTCGTTCAAGGAATCAGCTTGCTGCAAACCTAGCTGACAAGCTTTTGCAAATTCCGAATAGTAATGGTGCAGTAAACTTTCAATTGTCTCATGGCAAAAAGTGCACTTATGATTGTTAGGTTCCATTTTTAATTTTTTTATTTTTTATTTTAAGTAATTAAACTCTTACTAACCGATTTGGTGGTTTTAGCTTTTTAAAAGTAACTAAAAAGAAATCTCTGCTTGTATAGGATAAAAATGTTGGTCAACTTACCTTCAAGCGTTATCTATAAAATTGCATGTCTGTTGTATGTTCTCTATAAATACTTTTAAGTGTGGTCATAAATACCATTTGAGCTTTTTTTTTATCGTTTATAATACACCATAATACTAGTTCTTTTTCCATTCTCAGCGGGGTATTTATACGAATGGAAATAGTGGTAATAGAAAATAGAAATGAGGAAGGATCATAAGAAGCGTAAGTGTTCTGAAATGTGATATGGTGAAATAGTCGCATCACCCAGAGTGCATTTTATTTTTTCCTTCGTGGAAATTTGTGTAGACATGTGTATGCACGATCGTGTTTCTTAGCTTTTTTTTCTTGTATCAGAATCATAAATAATGTATGTGCTCCAAGGAATCCTTTTTCGTTTATTCATTAAGAGGTGTGTATGTATGCGGTCGTGCAGTCGGAGCCAGCAAGCGTGCAGCCGACGTTCCCCCATATATATACTACTATCTGGAAGGGACAAAAATTGCGAAGAGCAAAAAAAAAAGACCTTTTTGCTGCGGGCCAAAATTCACGTCGACGTTCCCCCACTACTGCTGTCAAAGACGGTGAAGTAAGTGAGCTCATTCAATGATTAGCATTAAAAGTGGTCAACAAATCTAACAGTGAAACAAACATTTCTGTAGGATTGTTCTCACAGATTATTAATTGTTTTGATGGTGAAAAATGGTTTCAAGTATTTGAAAAAAGCGCAAACGCGTATAATTTATCTGAAGAATAAACATATGTGCTAACGCGTACTAAAATAACAGGTTAAGCGCATTATTTTCTAGAAACTGAACAAATAAGCGATTACGAATTGTTAAAAGTTCTATTAATAGATGAGTTTGATAAAAATCTGAACAGTGTCGAAATAGGCAGAAAGACATAAGTTAGAAGAAAAATCTTATCATTAATACAAACTTAATACGAAAAAAATTTCGGCTATGGGTTCATTTTATGAACTATCAGTAATTCAACACATAGTAAATGGATTAAGAATTAAAAACAATTAACGAACTTCCAGAAAATTATTAAGTATACGAAATACTGAGTCATAACATCCAAGAAGAAAACTCTCGAAAAGTAGAAGAGAAATCGAATAAAAAAGAACACTGTTATAAATGTGGCTCAATACAGTAAAGGAAGAGCAACAAAGAAAATCAATTTAAAGATGTGATCAACGTTATTGTAGTAGAAAATAGAACAAAACAAGTTTTCATAAACGATGTGCAAATCTGCTACTTGATAAACACGAATACTGATGTTTGTATTACAATGCGATTATAGGACATTACCTTCTTAAAAAAATTTTTGTTACTATAAAGTAAATAACAAATTTAATAAAAGGAATAAATAATAAATTTAAAATAAAAAATAAAATTTAATTATGAACTAAACAAGGACAATATAACAGTATATAATATCAGCGCGATTCCTAAAAGAGAAGTAGTAAATGGACGAACTTTATGTATTTACGACGGAAATGTTATAACGGAGCCACATATACATGGTGGTTTTGTGGCAATATTATTACAATTGTTTGAAGGGAAGCTGCATCCAACAGTTTTCTGAAGCAACAACAACACAAGAAGAGGAAATTCATAGTTATATATTGACAGTCAAATCAGCTACTTGTCCACTAGAATAGTTTACACACCGTTTATTGGAATTATAAACTACAATGTAGGCGAACGTTCCACGAGAAGTTTCAAAGTTTGTAATATGCAATCAAAACTTTTCATATGCTTTTGAGGCAGTAATGTACAAAACATTGATTGTCGAAGCCGTTATGCCAGTAACATATTGGTAATATCTTCAAAAATAACGCCCAAGCACATGAAGAAGACGAATGTATAAAATCTATTACATTTTGACATCAGGACACTGGTGGTCTTAACTAGGTTTCACTTTCGAGTTTCGACCTTTTTAGCTATGTGTATGTACAAGAGGTGTAAGAAACGCTCTCTCACAATTGTCAAAACCGGCGTAAGCAAAATTGCTGACGATCTACGTTAGTATTGGTTGTTCTGAATTAATAAGGGTTGTTTGGAGCTGCATTTATCAGATAAAACAGCTGCAAATTGATAATAAAACTTCCCAACAAAATTGTTTACTTACCAAGAGCTGAACCAAAACAAAAATTTTAATTATGTAAAAGGTAAGTATATTAATTCTCTTTTGTTTACTTTCTACTCCAATTAATACTCTAAATTCAAAAATATAAATTAAGTTTCTATATTTTTAATGGTCGATAGCGCATTTTAATATAAGATCGGAAAAGTAGATACGATCTAAGGAATCCAAGGAAGATGAGAAAATCTATAAAAGTTTTGCAACCCTTCACAACATTTGCGTGTAAATATCCGGAAATTGAGGTCCTAACCCTACAAACCCCGAATTTTATTTTAACAACGTTGTGTAGTTTTCCCTAGAGGTCTCGCAGTTGAGGCGAATAAGTGTGGAAATAAGAACCAGCATACCTTCTGCATTTTCAAATTAAATTGAAGTGAAATACAATATGTAAAGAATAAATGCCCTTTTGTGAAAACGAAAAAGTTGGATTTTATTTGCAAAAGGTGATTAAAAAGAAAAAATATCATTTTAAAATATTATACATTATACACATTCCTTATAGTTAAATTCGGACGAGAATGTATAAATCTATTAAACAAAAATAAAAACGCAAAATTCAAAGTTCAAGCTCTTACTGGAAGTAATGAATGAGTATAAAAACGAAAATTAAGTTAACTTAATTCACAGTCAGCACCATTTCCGTCCTCCGGGTCTTTGTTAAAACAATTTGTTGATACTACATTTCCTTTACGCCTTGCATTTGCGGTCCGCCAAAAGTTAAAAAAGGGGTAAAAATAAGGCAAATGCACACAAAATGCTAGCATAACTTTTGAAAATTTACTTTCGGCATTCAGCCATATTTTTGCTTAGTAATCCCATTGAATTTAACTCACTTTTTAATTGGTCACACAAACTATTCAGCTCTTTACAATCTTGAGCACTGCTTTGTTTAAAATTTTTGGCACTGTCTGGGTATTTATTGTTTTGTAATTGACCTGTTTACTAAAAATTATTTATGCAAACGGCCCAAGAAATACCAAGTTATTGTTCTTTTTCTTGATGTTGAATAACTACTTATTTTGCATAGTAGCGCGTGCACACATTTCAACGACTATTTTTCTAAAGTGCTAGGCTCTTTCGCGTTGCGCGTTTTTTAATTGCGAATGTTAACTGCTAGCGAATGTCCAGAGATTTTTCTTGCGGCGCAAATAGATTATCTATATATAATCAAATCCATTTCATGACTCCCAACCTACTCCAAAACTTCTTGCTAAGTAATTTCATACCGCATAATATGTGTACGTATACGCTGCGGTTCGGAAAGCAACACAATTCATTACTTGCAATTTTTAATTCGTTTTTTTTTTGTTGAATGACTTTAGTACTCCCTAGTTCCCTTTATTTCGTCAAAAATTTTACATAATATTGTCTCTATTTACGTTTGAATAACTTTATTGTTCATTGCATCGTTGTAAATAAACAAACGTCAAGTTTTCCCCTTCTTGTTCTATTATTTTTTCGAAATAAATTTCGAATGGCGAAAGCCGTACATAACTGTCAACCAAATGGTTCCGAATGCACGCCGTTCAAATGAGAGCTAGTTAACTAAAAGACCCATAATTAGTGCCCAGACCCATATAACAACTATGTAGAAAAAAGGAATTAATATATAAACAAATCGATGGTAATGACGCTTTGTTGGTGTCGAAACGTATTGAGCTGAAATTATTAAAAACGTGGACAATCAGAGGATAATCACGTATCTGACACTCAGCCCATGTTTTCGTTTTTTGCCTGGTTTGGGTGGTAGCGTTCAGCATTGGTTAATGGCTATCGGTTGTTTGGGATAACGTAAGCACAACAGCTGTTACATATATTCTCCCATAGTTGTCAAGCTATACGGGAGCTTAGAGCTTAGGTTGGCCATTAGTACTCGTTGTTCTGAATTAGAGTTGCACTTAGAAGAGAAAACAGCTATAAACTGAAAGTAAAATAACTTTCAAGAAAATTCTTTGCTTGCCAACATCTTAGCCAACACAAAAAATTAAAAAAAAAAAATAATTAACAAAAACAGAATTTATTAAAATTGCCAAAAACGAAAAATTTTTCCTTTAAGATGTTTGCAGAAATTTTTCGATTGGGTAAATAAACCACAATACTTATTGGCTTAGTTCATTTAATCTCAAGGAAGCAAAAAAAATATATATATATTTAATATTAATTAATATCATATATTTAAATTCGGAAGATTTTCAGCAAATGTCATGTCTGCGTGCAAAAAAGTGAACCATATTTATATGGTTGCGAAGTAAAATTAAAAGAAACCGGCGAGGAAGTCTACGCAGAGAATCAGTTATATTTAATGGAAATATTTATTAACAGCAAGTCAAGCTTATTAAATACGTACATGACATATCCGCACAATATATTATGATTTTTTAGATCGATCCTTTGGAAAGAGATGATGAGATCCATCTATGTATTGGGACTCTTTGATCAATTTAAGATTTTGCTATACTTTTTATAACAAATTAAGGGGTGCGAATACCAATTTGAAATATTTACATCAAAAGTGGTTAAACAATGTTATCCGATTACTGCTGGAAGTAACGCGAAGAGCAATGAAGCAGAATCACAGCGTTCGGGTAAATTATTAACAGCAGATTATAAGGTTGTAGAAGTAAATGATTTGAGAAATCTACAAACTCGTGGATGCGATGAATCTAATATTAATATTGATGCAATATGTAAGTGTCAATATTGTGCACAAGCCTTGCATCTGCGTAAATGTTGTACCCAAGCGTTCAATGTAAATGCCATATTCGATAATATAATAAATTTTCAAGTGATTTTCAAAAATAATCGAATGGGGTCTATCTCAGCACTTAATTAAAGTCTGTATTTCCTAAACTTATACATTTAGTAAAGTAAAGTCGGAAATCATATTATATGAGCGTGTGGAGTGGAAGCTAGCTATTGCTATTGTAATATCATTCATTTTTGACAACTTTTTTGTACTTCGATTTTATACTTGGAAGAACAAATAACAAACAATATACCGACAATACTTTCACTACAAACCTTTTATTATACACATTTCATTGGTTAACATATTTCATAATTTGAATAAATATATGAATATATTAAGTACACAAATAATATACATATAAAATTAAAGAAAAAAATTGATTCATTAGTAGCTATTTTCTTTGTTAATTTATCCGAGAGCAAGCTGTTATTTCTCGAATCTTGACAGCCACGATTAAATATAAACAACAATTTCACTGTTTTTCTGCTTTTGCATTTATATAACAATGATAGCGATGAAATTGACTTGATAATCTTTCCACATTTAATATATAATCCAGAACAAAATCTTAGTAAAAGGAGAAGGCTTTTTAAACTGCATACAAAAAGTTCACACACCGTTGAATACTCTACACATTGGTCACTTCGATCCAATTGATGTCACCTGTAAAATTTATAAATATATCCAATCAATGCTGGACGCATTTTCAAAATTCGTCTAGTTATTTTGCTGTAATACAACAGGCTCTGAAGAAGTTATAAAAAATGTAAACATTTGGTCGGATGTCTTTTTTTATTCAACAAGAATACTTAACGATAAAGGTTCTGTATTCACATCGAAAGAATTTATAACTTTTTTTACAGAAAGCAATATCGAATATATTCGGACTACAGCTGGCGTGCCTCTAGGTAATGATCAGATAGAAGGGATAAATCGAAATATAATAGCAATCACGGCCATCGTTATCATCGGCCGATTGATCGAAATGATATAAAGTCTTTCGACAAGTTCAAGGGCGGTAAAGTCCACTTTAAATGATTCAACGAAGTTTCCAACGTTTCACATATTATTCGGAGCACATATGAACAGCGACGCAAGGCACGGACTGTTCGAAATATTAAGACACGAATAAGTCAGGAAGTACAATGAGGAGCGAAATAAAATGAGAAAAGAGACTAAAGAACAAGTACAGCACTAAAGAAAAAACATGTGAGGTCCACGTAATACAACCATATGTGTCATAATATCTAGAATAGCAGCAAGCGGTAAGTGCTGATAGAGTAGAGAGGCATGAACCTCATCAAAAATATGTGGGATGAATTGGACTGCCGTGTGTGAAAAACCTCAAACTCTCCCTTCCTACACAAGAAAAATTATACAAAATGTGTCAAAATTTAAATATTTAAATTGATTACTTGCAAATGACTAATCCACAGCTGCTCAATTGCTTAGTAAGATTAGATCTCCTCTTTCTAAATTGATAAAATTTTTGTTAAAACTTGACTGTAGATGTCCTTTTACTTTAGATTGCGTTAACAAGCCGTTAGCTCTTCGTAATGCCAATCTTAATTTAGTTTACAAAATTATCTCATTTCTCATTCTTAAGCGGAATATCGGCAGCCATATACGGCAGTTTATCGTAAATAAGTTCAAAGGGCGTATACTTTGTATCATTAGATGTAGAAGTATTATTTGCAAGGTAAAATATGTGATGTATATATTCCATTAATTATTTTTTACAAATATTCTTTTAACACCCTGTGGTAAGAGGCTGAAAATTATAGTTCTACATGCATGAGTTCACAAATTTCTCCAGATAGCTTTTTCACTTTTTCATAGCTAAGTTCACTTCCATTGTTTGATTTCAGTATGTTGAAAATTCCTTTTTTAGTATAAGTTCTACTACTAATATGTTTGTTATAGATTTGACTTCCTTCGTCAGTAAGGCTTGATACATTTTATAAGATCACACAGCAAAGTTAATGTATATCTATACTAATCCGAAAGTCTAAATCGTCCTACACGGTCAATTAAGATTACTTCAAAGGTTTTTGAAAACGTGTCTGTTATTTGTAATGTTTAATGTTTACTTTTCTTCCAATCATCATCCATAACATCTACGATTTTTACTTTCATGATAGTTTACAACACTTTTTTTTTATCGTTTTGATTTTGGGTAAAACCGATAAGCGGGAAGTATGATTTGAGCATTGAGATTTAGGAGTTGTTTTGCGGGCAAATGATAATCAGTAAGATACTATGAACAATCATACATGAAAATCAAGATGACTGTAAAAAAACACACAAATACGATCAATAAAGTTATTAATTTGTAGTAAATTATCGTTGAATTTTATCAATTGTTAATAGTGTCGGAATTTAATTCTACGACAAAATAATATACGAACTAGAGTGGTATATCGAATGATCCTGTTGTAATTTTTTTTGAACAAAAACAGTGCCGTTAAGTTCAACGAATGTAAATTCTTTGACGCGTATATTGGTGCAAGAATAACATAAATAAACACGTAAAGACAGCGATGAATAAATCGATTAAAAATAAAAAAAATAAGAATTATTTTTTTTGCGGAAGATAATTACAGAATATTTGTTTGAGCATCGTGCTCTATTTGTTTGCTTATGATGCTAACTTGCCGTCCCATGTTTGTGTGTTAGGCCCTACGAAGACATTTTATTTTAGTAAAAGAATATAACATGTGAAACTAAGTCAAAAACATGAATGACACAATAATAATAAATCGTTTACAATAGTTTTGGACATATTGAATGTATGCATTGCATGGGAGAAAATAATAATCGAAAATCAGCTCGACTTTCTTAGAATTGTCGCCATAAGACGAAGTGATTGTAACCACCATAAGAAATTTACAACAAGAGAACAAGAATAGTAACAACGTATATGTAAATGCCATCGTCAAATGCAGCAGTACCCAACCATTATCGCATTCTGCCGTAATCACTCATCATCACTTTCTAACATGGCGTTTACATGTTCCCGTGCGGGTGAAGCCGTCTTCACCACGGCACGTTCCAGACCATTTGTTTAATACCGAGTTTTATTATTTTCACGTTACTATATACACTTTATACTTTTTCGCGTTAAACCGTATTTTAATGGGTGCCAAAGTCGGCGTATTGTATCCATGTGCATATACAAAGCAATAGAGTAATATCAGCAATAATAAAATTATCACGAAAATATGAAATTAATAAGGATAATATGAAAATATCAAAGTAATATGTATAAAACTACACTGATAGGGTGTAGCATAGTCCAGCAGCCGGTCCGTTAATAAATTTTTTACCACCTGTCTCTCTCTATACGTGGGGCCCACTTCACTTGTGTCTGATTTTGACTAGATGATTCTTTCTATTACCTTCTGTTACAAATAGTTCTTTGGTATGCTTCACAAAGTTGTTCCTTTGACAAAGATTCGAACTATTAACGAACTGTTTTACCATTTTGTTCATATTTTTCAATATTTAGTTATACTTTAATTATGCTAAAGTTGGAAGCATCAGTAGTGAGAATGAACGGTGTAAATGTCACATGTAACTAGAATTTGCAATTTTCCTTTAGTAGGGTATTGAAAATAGCAATGTCATTAAAATTTTCAATGAAATGCCCGTAAAAATTTCAAAAAGCAATGAAGAGTCTATCATCATCCGTCTCTTTGGAGATAGAATAGTTTTTGATTACTTCGAATTTTAATGGATCAGGTTTCACGCCTTCGGGTGTGATTAAGCGTTGAAGGTATGTGACTTCTTTACGTACAAAAGGTCATATTTGAGGATTTAATGTTAGATTATACTGCGCAAGTTTTTGGTATATTTTGGCTAGTTTACTATTGTGACGATAAGCTACTTCCATATAGTATTATGTCGTCTACATACAAGAAAGCTTTTGTTTGTAATCCAAAAAACCGCTATGCTAAGCATTGGAAGCTACTAGACGATATCGTAATACTGAAAGGCAATCTTGATAGTGACCGTTGTTGCTCAGAAATGCTGTTAGTGGTTTGAATTCGTCGCCTAGGTTAATTTGATGAAAGACATTGATCATTTCTAGAAAAATGAAGTATTTTGCTTTGCTTATTCGGAATGTTTTTCGCGTATTTAACTAACAGGGGTGTTGTTATAATTTTTAGGTGATTGTGTTTTAATTTCTACGTTTTTGATTACGATAAGGTGCCTGTTTGCGTTGAGTAAGCTAATTTGTTCATTCGATTTTGTGGATATTATTTCCTTGCCAGCTTTACGTCGGCTGCCATATGTCTGGTGCATACAATGCTGTCCTGTACTTATTTTGTACGGTATGGTAACTTCTGATCTTATGGGTGTATTGTAAGGACCAAAGTCACGCAGCTTGTTTTACACGTAGTTAGTTATTCGTATGTATTTAAAGTGCGAATAAGTATATTTTACTTTCCGTTAAGTTTTTTTTATACTAACAGTTTATTATTCTCTTGTGCGTATTCTAAGGATGCTGTAATAAAAACTGTATAAGTAAGAACGGAATGGAATGGAAATATCACATTCGAAGTATGCCAACAAATTTATTTCAACTAACCGTTTTCGAACAAAAGTATAGAGAAGAAGGCTTGCGTCTTTCTTTTTCTAGCACACCACCGTCAGATTTAAAACCCGCTAGGCATGCATGTTATAAGTGCTGAATTAGGGATATTTTGATAGAAGACCGATGACCACTGACGATTGGTTATTTGAGTTATGTATAGGTATTTTAATTTTAATGTTTAGCCACTAGGATCTTTAGTAACATAAGTTAATTAATGAAAGTAAGTTGACTTACAGCATGAAGACATATTAGGATTTTTATTGAAACGAAGAAAGTAGATCACCAAGATAAGGATGCCTGGAAAAGTCGTTGAGGCTTCGGATAGGAATTTTTCTAAACAATAGGGTAAAATTCTCATTCTTAAAATGAATTCGTTTTCCTGGTTTTGTATCATATATGTTTTACTGTGATTACTGTTTTTTTTTATCTTTGTTATAATCACTTCTATGAAAATTTATGTAATGTGGTAGGTTAGAATGGATGGCGATCGTTCTTCGTTGTACAACTGTTGTTGTAGTTATTGCTGTGTCCCCCGTTATTTGGTTAATTATTGTTTTTGTTTTTATTGGTCATAAATATTTGAGAAATTTTGTTTGGGAAACTGCTTTGTTGTCGGGGATTGAAATTAATGGGCTTTCTTTTTGCATTGATTTTGAGAAGGTCAATTCCTGTAGATGATGGCCAATTTTTTTCTGTCTGTAATGAATTAATTGCTTCGAGAAGTTTAGAAGATTGTAGCGCGAGTGCAGCAAGTTTTAGTTCGCCACATAGAGCTTGTTTGAATACGAACAGAGCATATAAATTGTTGAATGTGGAATTTCCTCTCCCACTTGAGAAGTGGAAGAAGGTAAGCTTTTCATTTTAATTCCATTCATTTCATTGAGTGTGTTTAAAATTTTATCAAAAATTTGGCAGTTTCTATATTGAACTCCTCCACTTACATCTTGTGTTATGTGATTGTGTAGTGTTTGGTAAATTTCTGGGAAGCTTTGACTCTATTCGACGGTAACTTTATCCTTAATCTTCCGATCATTTAGAAGATCGAAACATCTATATCTATTTTTTGAAACATTTCTTTTTATAATCCACGTAAATGGTGTTTATTTCTGTCAGTAATTGTTCGCGTGAGCAATGCGTTTTTTGACATACGCTTTACAATAGTGTTGGATCTTATGAGACATAAAGAAAGGAATTATTAATATAGTCAAATATATGAGAACGTGTTCGGTTATGCTGAATAGCAGAAGAAGAGATTTTAAAGAATGCAATTACAATGCCATTTGGAATGTGTGAATTCGTGCAAATGCCTTTTGAACTTAGAAATCGTTCGCAAAGATTTCATGGATTCATAAATGAGGTATTCAATGCACTGGATTTTGTCTTCGTCTATATTGATAATTGTCTCATCTTCATTAAAGACGACGAAACACTTTAAAATCGTGTTTGAAAGATTAGAGAGCTTCGGGCTTAAACACGAATAAATACATTTCTGGTACAAATAGCATGGAGTTCACAACATGTTTGAAGCGTCGATTTAAAGAAAAATTATAACAATTCGTAAGTTCTAAAGACCAACATCGATGAAATCCTTACAAAAATTCATCGGTATGGCAAATGACTGCCATAAATACACACGCAATCCTGTCACGTTTGCAACGCCGTTTCGCGACCTCATAAACGATGTGAATAAAATGAAAGCGAAAAATTTCATTTAGAATGAAATCAATAGAAGCATTTAGCATAATTAACTCTTCCGATCGTCGGAGTATTGCAGCAAAGTCGTTATGGAAAAGCAGAACCAATAGCATTTTTCTTTAAAATAATAAGTCCGTGTGAAATGAAATATAGTACGTTTGACGGTGAGCTGTCTGCAATTTCTTTAAAGATCAAATATTTATGACACTTTGTTTAAGGAAGAGGGTTCACCATATGCACTCATCGTAAGCCGCTCGTCGACGTCTTAAATGCTAATTCTGACAGTAGTCCGAGTCAAACAAGGCTTCTCGAATATATCACAAAATTCGCTAATTATATTCAACATATTAAAGGTAAGTCAAATTTGGCGGCGGGTACTTTATCTAGAGCTTTTAATGTTGAGATTCTCAGCGACACGCATTTGAATCTTTGGACTGTGATATACATACACAGTTTTTTTCCTAATATAAGGTCCAAGTTATATTTAAATATTGTTTTAGTACAATGTAAAAAAAAATTGAACGACAAAACAAGACGGTATAAATACCCCAACGCACGCATGAATTCTTTTTTTAGATCAAATATGTATAAGTGATTTTTGAGAACAATGTAATTAAAGTCAATGAAAGTTGGTGTTAAAACAAAGCAATAAAAAATAAATTTAAATTACATAAATTTTCAGTTTAAATTTAATTGTATGTAGCATATTATATGAATAAATCACATTGAACTGGTGTAATTTATTATTTTAAAACTAAACGAATGCGATCACCGGCTTGGCTCGTTGGTTGGGAATGGGTAAGAATTTTTAGTTTAAAAATAATTTGTCTGAACTACATATAAGCTTTACTATTTTAATCGCATGCGCTTGCTTACTTAGAATTTATATTTGTAATAAAACTATTAACCACCGCAATGTCCTACATTATGTCCGTCCTCACCCCACCTCAATGCATCTCTCCAGAAATTACGCCAGCACTTCAGATTCCTAATTCTAAACATTTTTTTCTTTTCTTTTTAAGAAATTTTAAATTAAAATAAGAATTTAATTAGATGGAATATTCAACAATTGATATTAATACTTTATAATAAAACAAAATTTAATTATGTTACGTTAGGTAAAATTGTTACAAGTGGTTTTTTTTTTTGTCTTTTTGATACATGCAAACAAGAAAACCTTACTGATATGAATTCACCGACCATTCGCATTGTCATGAATCCTTGTATAAATAATAATATAACTATTTAATATGTTTAAAAAAAAAATTAGTACAAATTAAAAATGTAGCCTTGAATTTAACTCCGTAGACAGGAAGAATTTGCACAGATCCTTTATACAGGTGACTTGATATAAACTTGTTGGTGCAAATTGTGGCAATATTTATCTTAATCAATTACAGTCACATAATTGGCACCAGAATCTACTACATTATCTTAAATTGGACTCCAACGGATCGTATAAAGTAGTTGTTGTAATTTGTGAAAATGGTTTTAATAATCAAATACAGCCACAAAATTGTCACAAATCATTTACTGCAGTTATGTGAATCGATTTTCAATTGTTCGAATACAGAAGGTGTTATAATCTATGGGTATTATTTTTAAGCATTTACGGTCACAAAAACTGGAACAAGCGATTCACTGCAATTACATAAGAATTGACATTTTCCTTTAAAATCTTTTCATAATTTTTTCTGTACGGCCAAGTTTCTCAGAATATATCTTTATAAAAAAAATTCTTTGAAGCTCTGTTTTATATTTATTTATTTTATTTTCATTAACATCATTTCCACTCAACTCCCCAACATTTTTTTTATTTTTTTCCTTTTGTTTCAAAAATAAATACTTCTCAGACTCAAAAAAAAGAAAGCCTACTTTTCTTAGTTTTTTTTTTTTTTTTTTGCTTAAATTCATTTTTTTTTTTTTTTTTTTTTTGAGTTCAAAAATTTTACATAGTGCATGTACTTTAGATGTACGAAAAAAAAGACATCTGACTTTTCATCCGAATACAGTTTGTGGGTGATTGCTACCTAATTATATAATGTTAACAAATAAATATTAGGGGGATCTGTAACTAATCAATTATTTTATTTCATAATAAGTTTTAATGTTCCTAACCGCTTCTCTAGGCACTTTACCTTGGTTAAGGTTAATCATTGTAAATATAATTATGAGCTGTTTAACCCGCTCAGAGTTGTTTGCAAGAACCTAAATAACGTCTATCACCTTTTTCATTATCGGATACTTTAAAGTCCATTAAAGCAACATTGTTTAATACACGAGATTTGCCAATGTCGTACTTAAATTAGCTCTTAATCCTAAATAGTCACTATGATTCGAAAATTAATTGTTGCTAACTATTATCGGTTGCCAAGCTTATGCATGTTTGCGATGGCTTAGGGGTTCATTTGCAACTAGGATCTGTACCGGTTGTGGGTTTGGCTCTGTGCTAATTGTGTACATGCTTTTTTTCTTTTTTTCCTTTTATTTGTTTTATTGTACTTATACTAAGTTTTTTTAATAATAATTAATTTAAGATTTACTTTAAGAGTCATTTGAACTCGACTGTTGTTTGTTTTAGTTGAGTTTCTGCATAAGTAGAATAAATAAATAAATAAAATAAAATAAAATAACGACGCCTTAAAATCTCTAGTGGAATCCGATCCAAGGTTAACTATACAGGAGCTATCAAGAAGCCTTGGGTCTACCTGTTCCACCGTACAAAGGCATTTAAAAGAAATTGGCAAGGTACATAGACAAGGTAAATGGATTCCACAACTGTTGTCTGAGGCCAATAAAGATCTTCGGCGAACAACTTGTAATTGCATGCTCACCAGACTAAGCAGAGATCCATTTTTGTCTAGGATCGTAACTGGAGATGAAAAATGGATCCTTTATGATGACATAAAGCGATCGAAAAATGGACCCTGAGGAAGATGTTATTGTGTATTTGGTGGGATTGTTCCGGTATAGTGCATTACGAATTATTGAAACCTGGGGAGACAGTTACTGCTGACCTTTATTGTCAACAATTACAATGGTTACAGTCCCCACTCATAGAAAAAGGACCAGCTTTAGTGAACAGAAAAGGTGTGATACTCCAACAAGATAACGCCCGCCCTCATGCAGCGAAGATTACTCAAGAGAAAATTAAGCAGTTAGGCTGGGAACTTCGACCGCACCCTCCATACTCTCCAGACCTAGCACCATCGGACTACCATCTGTTCTGGTCACTGGAGCATTCGTTACGAAATAAAAAATTTAATTTCTTATCCGATGTTCAAACGCACCTTGAGTTACATTTTAAGTCACGCCCACCCCACTTTTTCAAGAAGGGGATTGCATTTTTGCAGGAACGATGGCAACAAGCCATCGCAAACGACGGTGATTACATGGACGATTAAAAAATAAAAATGTCATTTCAAAAAAACAATTTGTCTATGAATGCAAAATAATTGATTAGTTATGGGTCCCCCTAATATATTTAAATAATAAAAGTACAATATATGTTTTAAATATGCCGCAATGAAAGAAATTTAATATTAATTCTCTTTTTGCTTTAAACGAAGTATATCAATGTATTTTTTACTGTAGTTTATATATAATAATTTATTTATTTCTTTTATATTTAAGCATATATAATCAATATATATAGGCAGCTGCAAAAAACCGTTCAGAGCCCATTGTTCTTTTAATTTGTTTCAATTACCTTTGTACTTGAGCTACCAATTTTGCGTACTTAGAATTTGAACATTTGAATGAAGTGCCATTATTGTTATCAATTCACAGTCGAAATTTTGTGTGATTTCATTACCTTCTGGTATATATAAGTTAATAATGGACGATAAAACAATGTGTTATTCTTGTTCAGAAATCTGAATTCGCATCCATTGCTTGGTAGTGTAGCAACAGCAATGGGAAATTAAGTTGAGAGGAGACGCAAGCCATCTTTTTTTCAACGTCATGAATTTGTTTTTCCGATCAGTTTAACTACTTGGTCCGATCATATTCAACATACCAAAAGCTATTACCATACCGGTTAATATAGAGAAATTCTACATATCCATACCATGTTACCATACCAAATTCGAAGTTGAGAGCTGTAATTAAGGTTATCGTATGTGAAATCTTTTTTAATCGACACTAATCCACAATAAAAATTTACAAATATGCTAGAATAAATTATTGAACGGACGAATTTTTTGTTTTTACACGTAAATAGTAGAATGTTTCGTAAAGTAAATGCGAAAAATTTCAACCTTCTATCTTTTATAATTTTTGAACAATGAGCAAAAGACCACAAATTTTTCTTTGGCAAAACGGAATTGCATTTAGTTTATGTCTCACAGTCGCGGTGCGCTCAGACAAATTTGCCCCATTTTTAACAACAACCTGCGTGCAAAGACTTCTAATGTTTCCACCAAATTTGAAGTTAATTTTCACTACGGTAACTATATTCTTACAAATCCACTATTGTGCACCTAATTTGCAAGCTGTACTATGATATTTAACCTCATCGGCGGTTTTTGTTGATAGATTTTCTTCGCTATGTACATGATTTTCATTGTAAGAATTTCAATATTCTTTTAATTCTTGCATTTCGTATTGGACTAAGCAAACCTGTAGTATTCTTAAATGGCATATATAATAAATAGTTCATGTTAATTTACCCTTTCAATAAAATACTTAAGCTTCAAAGAAAAACGTTTAGATGATTTAAATACTAAGAACAAAAGATTGAACAGCAAGCAATTCGCAAAAAGAGAAAAATTTTGTATTGTCAAATGTATAAACAGAAATATTGAAACAGAAAAGAATCGGCATCGTCTAAGCTCGCTTGAGGGATTGAGCGAAGCTTTCGAAACATGGAAAAACGTCTAAATATAAATTCTGTCAATCATATGATATACATATCCGTCCGTTAAGCAATAGTACGTCTTGCCGTCATCACGTACGTCTTGCTGCAATCACTTAACCTACGCCCTAACCATTTCAAGATCAGTACATGAAATTAGTACTGAGCTTCCTTCCTTGACAAGCTTTCTCCCATGAGAAATGCAATTTGAACTCTCTGCTTCTGGAGAGTATTTTTATATGCTTTTTAAGAACTGGCATTACATATAATTAATTTTCTAGCTGTTTCACACCATTCGTTTTACTTGGCATTAAATTTGTTAACTTTGTTATCGTCTTTAGTATTTAATATGTCGGTTTAAACAAGTAATTACTACACATTTTTTTGTTATTGTCATCTTTATTCATTTAGAAACATAAGTAATTCAAATTTAAACTTTTTAAATGCTAAAATGCATATATATGTATACACTATGACAGTATTAAGGTGGGGGTTTTATTGAATTTTGCCTGCCCCACACTAGCTTGGTAATCATGCACAAAAGTATTAAAAATAACTTAACTATTATACTAATATATATTAGTCATTATATCTTCTGCCCATCCATTGATTTGTCTCATATTTCCTTGTTTCCAAATCTGTTCCTGTTCATCTTCCGCCGTATACACTTTAGTCTGCCTATATCCGTTACCTCATTATCTAGTGTCCTTTTATGCACCTAATCTTCATTTTTACAATACACGTCCTCATTTTGCTATAGCGAATTCGATGTATTTGTTTTCTACTGACACATCACATCTAATTTATAAATCATTGTATATATTTAAAAACAAAGCCAACAAGAAAAAAAAAAAATAAAACGCTTGTTTTCTCTGTAGTAAATGCAAAAGTGAATTTAATGTAAATCGACAGGAATGAGTGGTTAGCAGGAATTAACCCTTACCAAGAATTTTATTTTTCATTATCGCTTTATTCAAATAACGTTTCGATTTATCTGTACTTGACTATATTTGTTTTCATCAATAACCGCTGTGGTACAGTTTAAGAAAGCGTGATCTATGTATTGCTTCTGTGGTGAAATAAGTTCGTGCATTACATACGATGTTAACGCAATTTCCAGCATAATTTTAGTACCAATTTCAATATATAACTTCTAATTCATTTTTATACTAATTTTAATGTAGATTTTAATGTGTTTTAACTGTAATTATTGTGTAAGTTTCAACCGCAATTTTTGTCAACATTAGTAAGTAAGTCTTAATATAGGCTTGTAGGTTAAGTTACAAGACTGGTTGGTTTTAAATATGCTTTTCCTATTAATATTAGTCCAAGTTTCAATATGTATTTTTAGGTTAAATTTTAAAAAGAGTCTTGGAGTATTATTTTAGTTAAATTTTAAATAAATATGAATTATTTTTAAAATAAATTTTGTATGTAAATTTAAACTTATTTTCGCCATCAATTTTTGCTGTAATTTTTAGCTTAATTTCATAACGGTTTTAAGGTAATATTTGGCTTGATTTTGCAGTAGCTTTAATGCAATTGTTAGATTTTTATGTGCAACCGTTTTAGAAGGATTTCCCTTTCCTCCTCATTAAAGAACGGGCTCTATTTTGCACGAGAGTTGGATCTTGCTTAAATGCTTGTGAAGAGTGAACTACAACTTGAGATCTTGTGGTTGCTGTTGTATCCTTAAATGTACCCATGAACTAGTGTCCGCAACAAACACACCTAAATGAATATATTGCATGACGCAGAAACTACCTTGATATCTTATAGTTAGACTTTTGTTATTTTTTATAATTCCTTTCTTATTATTGTTATCCGCCTAAATAAAACAATTATAAAGCAAAGAATTTTGACTAACTATGTTTCGCTATCTTATCATATATGTCATTGCCATTTTGTTTCGGACAATAATAAACACAGATCGAAAAGATATTTATATTACTAAATGCCGACGTCATAATGTACATCATAACCATCCATGGCACATGTGTTTTTATTCCAGTTCACATTTAATTTTTTAAACATTTGTGTGAAAGTGTGTGTATGCCTTTGTATCAGTTATTTGCTTTACTAACAAGATTATTTTCATTCTTTTCTATTATTTTTTTACCCTCTTTTTGTTTTTCATTCATCTTCGTCTTCATTAATCCACGTTTTCCTTATCACTTGTACAGTCTTCATTTATTTATTTACACATGAAATTCAGCTACCATAAACTCAGCCGAATTAGCTTGACTTTTAAAAATAAAACTTATATATCTTATTACAACTAAACTCTTATAGAGTATAAAGAGAAGAAAAAGGAAAAAAAAGATTAAGAAAGCGAAAAGTAAGAAACAAATATGTCACACAGAAAAATGGGGAAAAAGCATATAGACATTTAGCACAGGGTCACACACCCAATCGGTGTATAGAATCGTGTTGGGACTGAATCCCTAAACCTTTGCAAACCTACAAAATTTGGTAACCGATTATAGTGAACATATTTACTTCAATCTACGGTTCATACGAAGCTTTAACCACTAACAATTAGTTTAAATACGACATAAGTAGAGCTCGCTTATTATAGAGAGTGCCTTTGAGAGAGCATAATATGAGAGAGCGTAATGAGATTCAATTACAGATATTATTGAGATTCTTTTCAAAGACACCTAAATGCGTTGCAAAGTTTGTAGTTTGATCTACGTCGAATAAGTTTTATAAAAATAAAATTTCGAGAAAAAGGATAAGGAGCATTGAAGTTTACCTCACCTAATACTGACAGGGAGTCATTAGTGCCATTTATTAACTTAACTAAGAGGTATATAACAAGCATAGTTTATAAGGAGGCAAAGAGAGAAGCAGGTTTCAATCCAAATTTCCCGGGGCAAAGAGGTTGCTTTTGAGCTGACTCTATTAAGTCTACATGGCACCTATAGGGAGGAGATCATACAAATGAAGTATATTTGTCCTAATAAGTTATAGTATAGCCTTTTATAACATATGAGTCATCACTCATCTCTCTGGGCCAGCGTTTAACAAAGCCACGCATAGACCTAGCTTACCTACACCTAGTGAAACTTAATCACCGAAGGGAAATCATTCATGTACAGGATAAACAACAAGGATCGTAAGAGTTGAATAGAATTATGGATGATCTATTATGGATATACGATCTTATCCATTTCAACAAATATGAAGGAAACTCCTTTCAAGAATGCTAATATGAGCAAATAGAAGATTTGATATCGAAAGCTAATTGACGGGTAACAATTCGAATTTAAGATCAAGGTACCAAATCGTATGATTTGCTTAACCGTTAAGTATGGTTTTTTTTCGAAACCACAAAGCCGCTAGGTTTGTGCATTTGCAAATGTGAATGGTTTAATAGCTTGTTGATAATTAAGGGTGAGTTATTGGCATGTTGCTTAACGGATTATAACTTGTTTCTCTACAATGTTTATAAGGCCCTACTTATATATATGTTGGGCAATGTAAAGACTTATATGCAGTGTTTATCTATATGCTACTTAAGAATATATTTATTTATATACATTTTATTTATATACATTTGTGGTCACTGGCGTGTGCGGGAGAAGGATGATATGTTGACATAAGGCGAGCAGACACGTAACGGGTATTTAATTTCTATAGCGGAGAGGCAATTCAGACCGACTGTTATTGGGGTCTAAGGGTAGACATTACCCGGACGGATTTATTTTTAGTAAGGAAGCAAAACGCTTCCTTACATCCCCCCTCGCTTCGGGAAAGCATGAAAACACAGACCGGACCTACCCGCCTTCGGACAGTATGGAATGCCTATCCCGACAGGAAATCGTGGTAACGGCCTTTGCAACTTACCGCCCGATACTTTTCCTGAAGGTACAGGTAATGTGGATCATCCGTCTCTAGCGGGATCCATTCGTCATTATCGCCGAATTCAACCCTTGTGGGTGGTGTTGCGCCGTCCGCCACCCCAATGGTGGGCTTAATGAGGCTGTGTACTTCGTCGGTGTTGCGTCGTTTTATCACTCCCAGAGTGATTGGCTCCTCGTTGTCGCTGTTCACCCCTTCTGTTACCAACGTTCTCGGCTCGGCGATGGCCGTCATCGTCCGCAGGGTGACCGGTGGCTCCGCTGGCGTTGTCAATATTACGTCATCGATTTGGTCGCTTGTTCCAGTTGGTTCCGTGGCGCCCACCGGGTCCCCTTCTCCCTTGCCGGCGAGCTCTAGTAACACTGCTGCGATTTTTGTGCGGGTCCGCCCTGCTTCTGCCCTCGTACACCACGCCTCAGGTAACGTGAGGGGGTCCCAGTTGGTCCCGCTTTGCGACAAATAGTGCTCTAGGTTCTTGAGCAGAAAGATGCCACAGTCTAATTGGTTTCCCTGAAGCGGGACTGAGACTTCTCTCATTGGCATTGTGTTTTGGTCAATGTTGATATCGTGACCGTGCTTCATCATATTTAAGAATTCTATGTATCGCCTTACGTTGGTGGCGATAGCTTCATTAGGATATCTGCCCAAGGAGTCAATGGTGTAGACCGTCCCCTTCTTAGCGGCGACTCGTCCCTTTAGTAGCCACTGGGCGTAGAATTCAATGATCCGGTCGTTGATCCGCCTCCCAGGCAGTAATCGTTGAAAGTCTCCGCTGGTTAGGTTTACTTTTAAATATGTCGCGAAGTGGCAATCAATTTTATTCCGATACGTGTTTACAACGTTTACTTCCAAAGTAAACTCGTCATCTGACCACGTTGCTAACGGGACCTTATGTTGCTAACGGGACCTCAGAAACCATTTGCTTGCTTGTAGGATTTTGTTTGTGATAGCCTTTTATGCTATATGTTTACTAAACGAATTGTTTTTCTTTTTCTTTGACATGATCTTTCTTTTGCTATATTTTGTTTGATATGTTCAATGATTTTCCCTTTTTTTTTGGGCTTCTTTCTTATCTTTTTTTTTTTCTAAATATATGCTTTTTGTATCTTTTTTGTTAGACATATACTTTCTGATTATTTTTTGTTTTTTTTTTGTTTTTAGGGTTTTTTTTTCTTTTTTTGGGCTTATTTGTCACCATTTTTTTTTTTTTTTAATCTATGCTTTGTGTATCTCCCTTGTTATACATAAATTTTCTGATTTTTTTTTGTTATTTTTTCCTTCGGTTGGCTTTTGTATTTTCCTTAATAACTTTCTTTTTTTTTGTATATGTATGTTTTCGGCTAGTTTTTTCATTTATTTCTTTTCGTTTTTTTTTTTTATTTGTTTTTTTTTTTATTTACTTGTTTTTTTTTATTTTTTTTTTATTTATTATTCTTTTTTTTCCTATTTATTTTTTTTTTTGGTTTTAATATTTTCTTCCTGTTATTTTTTTTTTAGACAAGATAAATATTTTTATCTTTACTAAGTATTGCTGAGGGTGGTTGATTCCTGCTCGTGGAATATCTTCACCTCACTTATATGCGCTCTTTTTACCGTTTCCCTATCCACACTTTCTACCACTATGATGACCGATGGCTCAAACTTCGTTACCAGATAGGGTCCGTCAAATTTAGGGGCTAACTTTGCGGCGAAGTTCTGCGCACCGCTGGACAGGTAATGTGGTTTAATCAACACTTTTTGGCCGATCTCGGGCGTCCATTCCCGCCTTCTTAAGTTATAGTGTTTAGCCTGGTACTGGCTAGCTTCCCGCATGTGTCTCCGACCTATGGCAAACAACTCCACCATGCGCTTACCTTTTTCCAGCGGTGTCTCTTCACTTGCGTTTGCTCCCAGGATGTCTTCATCATACAGGGTGCGTGGCAGTAGCGGTTCGCGACCCATGTTTAAATAGCTGGCTGAGTACCCGGTCGTGTCCGAAATACTGCTGTTGATCTCTAGGATGATTTCTGGTATTGATATGTCCCACTGGCGTTGATTTTCCGTCGTATATTGTGCGACTATTGTTTTAATGGTGTGGTTCATCCTCTCAGTTGGATTTTCCTGTGGTGTGTATGGGGCAGTAAACTGCTGGCGTGTGCCCATTTCTTCTAGGAATTGCCTAAATTGGTGGCTCACGAATTGCTTCCCATTATCTGTGATGAGAATTTTCGGTGTTCCAAATCAACCGAGAATTCTTTCTCTGAAGGCTCTTATCAGGGCAGGTGTGATGATTTGTCGTAAAGGAATAATCTCAGTCCACTTGTTGAATTTGTCTACAAACACCAGGGCCGTATTGTGGCCAGTGGTTGAGCGTGGTAGAGGTCCTATGAAGTCTGCACTCACGGTGCACCACGGCTCCTCTGGTAGTTTGGTTAGCGTTATCCCCGCACGTTTTTGTTGGTTTCCCTTATATCGTTGGCAGGATTCACAGCCATGCACGGATTTAGCTATCTGTTTGAACATGCCGGGCCAATAGTAACGTTGAGCAATTCGAGCTGATGTTTTTCTGATATCTAAGTGTCCCGCCATTGGTGCATCGTGATTTTCGTGAAGAACCCGTTTCCTGTCCAATGTCGGAACGCATAATTTCCACGGGTTTTCGTCCTCGTCGCAGATTGCCGGGGGGGTGTGTCGCTACAACCTACCGTTGACCACCGAGAAATTTGGATACTTTGCGGGCTCATCCGTCACTCGTTGCATTATTTTGATTAACCAGGGGCACTGCGAAGCCTCGACGGTAGCCCGATGCATCTTCTCGACTCCTTCCTCTGGCTGTCGCGACAATGCGTCGGCGATGACGTTGTATATACTCTTCCGGTATTCTATTTCGTATGAAAATTGTTGGAGTTCCAGGGCCCAGCGAGCGACACGGCCTGTCGGATTTTCCATGGAATTGAGCTATTTTAAGGCTTGATGATCGGTAATCATTCTGAAGTGGTATCCCTCTAGGGAGGGTCTAAACTTGCGTACAGCCCAAACTATGGCTAGGCACGCCTTTTCCGTGGCCGAAAAGTTGCTTTCAGGTCCGAAAAGTTGCTTTCAGGTACCCTCCTGCGTTTGGGTTAAGACGACTCCTAACCCGACATTACTAGCGTCTGTTTGAACGGTGAATCTTTGGTTGAAATCTGGGCAAGCCAATACGGGAGCTTGCGTTAATCTCCGCTTCAATTCGTTGAAGGCGTCCTGCTGTCCCTTTCCCCAATTCCAACGCGTCTTCTTCTTCAATAGCTGACTCAAGGCTTGGATTACCTCGGTGTTGTCGGATATAAATCTTCGGTACCATGATGCCGTACCCAGACAGCGTCGTAATTCTCACACATTTTTTAGTGGTTTTAAGTTTCTGATGGCTGCCACCTTTTCGGAATCCGTGCTGATACCGTTTTCGGTGACGAGGTGTCCCAAGTATCGCAATTCCTTCTGGAAGAACTTGCATTTCTCCCTGTTGATGGTGAGGTTTGTTATTCGTAAGCGTTCGAACACCCGCTGTAGGTGTTGTTTGCGCTCACTGACACTTTTGCTGATGACTATGATGTCGTCAAGGTAGGCAAAAGCAAAGGGGTCCATCTCGGGGCCGATGACCCTGTCGAGTGCCCGTTGAAAAGTTGCGGGGGCCGAGTGGAGGCCAAATGGCAGAACTCGCCACTGATACAGACCCCGTCCTGGCACAGTCAAGGCGGTGTATTTGTTGCTGTTGGGATGTCTGGGGATCTGCCAGTAGCCGTTCTTCAGATCGATTGTGTCGATGCACTTCGCTTGCCGGAGTTTATCCAAGATATGCTCGATACGTGGGAGCGGGTAGGCATCTGGAACCGAACGGTGGTTTAAAACTCGGTAGTCCATACAAAGTCTCCACTCTCCGTTTCGCTTGGGTACCACCACTATAGATGCGCTATATGGTCTGCTGGAGGGCTCTATACAGCCTGATTCGATTAGTTTATTGACTTCTCGGTCAATGATGGCTTGCATCGCTGGGTTCTTTCTATGATAACGTAATTTTATCGGGATCTCATCCTTCATTCTGATATGGTGATATGTGATGATGGTCACCGCTTTACTACTGCTGAATTTCTCTACTTCTTCTTCTAAAAATCTGTGAATGTCTGATTCGCCCGCGGAGTGCTTCGCCTTGGGGTTGTTATTTCTCTCTGTCTCTTCACTCACATGGTGTGGTTCTGGTGGGCTGTGACGAGCTTCTGTTAATGTGTCGCTATCGACGTCTCGTATGACTCCTTCGTCGGTCGCTGCCTTTATCTCAGTCTGCATGATTGAACTTATGGACATTAGGTCCGGTGTGGGCGGAGTTTCGGTCGCGCATGTCGCCTGATTTTTCTTAGCTGCTGTCGTTGTTGTGGGTGTGCCTTCTCTGCTGCCAAGCTTGACGGGGCAACCAGCGACGGACAGCTCAGCACCCGTTTTCGCCAGAAAGTCCATACCCAGGGTAAGGTGGTCGACACATCTTGTCACCACCAATAACCTCAGGTTAAGGGTCATATCGCCTATACCCACCTCCACCGTTATACTACTTTTGCCTTCTTGCGATGAACCATCTGCCATTCGGATGGTGTGGCGACTCGCATCAAAGCTTAATATAGAGGATATGAACCCGATGACATCTTTGCGGATGATATTTCTGGTAGCTCCGGTGTCTACCATTCCGGTTGCTGGTAGTCCTCCTACGGTGAGAGAGGCTATCAGGGTGCTTCCGACCACTTCCATAATTTTTGGCACCGCACCTGACGGCGGTTTCCATTGTTTTATCGGCTCCTTCACGGTCATCTCTCTTGCTTGTGTGTGTTGCCCGGCAATTTGTCGGCAGCAATTCTTTGTCAGTACGCTAGGACGGCCGCAGTCCCAACAGGCCGGGGCTCTTTGACTCACGCAATTGCGTGCAAAGTGGCCTGGCTTCCCGCATCAGAGACAGGTATTTCGAGTGGTACTGCTGCTATTCGTGGTAGTCGGCGCATTCACTCGCAGTGTGTGGGGAGACCCTAAAGTTGTCCTCGGGGGCAATGTTAGTGTTGATGCCGGGATGTCCTCGACGCGTTCTCCCAGCGCAATCATCTCGCTTAACTCTTTGTTTGTTGTGTCTCCAAAGTAGAGCTGATACTCTCTCCGACTGTTCCGACAGATCCGGTCTAGCTTCTGTTGTTCGGTGTAGGTAAGGTGCCGCATCATATCTTGAAGACGTAGCGCGTAGTCCTTGAATTTTTCTCCTTCAATTTGAAACGTCTGCCGCACCTCGTCGTCCAATCGTTCGTGATACCGGGTGTGTAGGAAAAACTTGAGGAATTCCTGCTTGAATTCCTGCCACCCTGCCCATGTTTTGCTATTGTTTCTGTACCAGACAGCAGCTTGTCCGCTGAAAAGCTCCATGATTATACGTGGCATTAAGTCCGGTAGTAGTGCATAGACCTCGCATAGCTCTTCTACCCGTCCGATAAACTCGAGAGCGCAGGTTTCACCATTAAAGCTCACGGACCACTTACAGATTCGGTCCATGGCCGCCCCGCACGATATTTGTTCCTGAAAATGCCATTTGGGGCTGGTGCCTCTCTCTGTGACCGGTGGCGAATGCAGCGTTTTTGTTGCGTACTTCATTTCTAGTTCCGCAAACCGTGTTCTTATCTCTGCTGACAAGTCGGGGGTTGCAATGAGGGCTGCCACGGCTTTCCGCATTTCTTCGACAGTACCCTTTGTGTCCAGATCGAGCGCCACACAAATGTCGCTCAATTCCTGCTTTCGTAGGCTGTACACCCATGATGACTTCACCATGCTGGTTTTTCGTTTTGATGCTTCTTCCATCCTTCCCTCTTTCGCTAATCAATCCCTTTTTTTCCGTAGGTCCCTGCTCGGGCGCGACATGTAACGAGTCTTCTTGGGCGGGGAAGCTTAGGGCTCCACCAGGACTCCTTCCAAGAAATTCCTAATAACATGGACCTTTCGGATAGGCGATTAATAGTTGGAAATTTGATTTTATCGGTTGAGATGAATGTGGATCTAAATTGTTTTCCCTAATATTACGTACATTACCCTCCTCTCTCTTAGTTTTATCAGCACTATTTCACTTTTATTGCTGTATATTGGCACACTTACTGCTTCGAGGCTCGATAGTTTCAACTCTTGTTCAGGAATTTTCTTTTTAATCTTAAAAGTTAAGTCATGGATTTCGGAATAGTAGTTTTCAAAAGACACTGTCGGCTGTTGTTTAGGTTCCATAATTTCTCTGATGAACTCATAGTCTGAATCTGGCGCTTTAAACTGATCTAGTAACTCCTTTTTAAGTGGAAAATAATTAAGTTAAGTGTCCTCTAATAACTGCCAATACCACTTATTTGCGTTGCCCCTTACCAAGCGGTGGAATTTCAGCAAATAACTCCTCATAATTTATATGCTGCTGTTCTCTCAATCCTAAAAATGAAACTCCCGACGGTAAGTCCTATGCCTGACCAATCAACTTTTAAATGCCAGCGGTTTAAATCAACATATCTTCTACGGGTATTTTCATCACCACATAAACGAATCTCAGGCTGTCGTTGCTGCTGGGTGATTTGGATATTATGGTTTCGATATCCTTCTGTGCGGGATTAATATCTTGATTTGGCTGCTGTATCTCTACATTTATGCGTGACTTCACCATTTACCGTTTGACTTTGCATGACTTCACTGTATACTAATTTCTTCAAATTTCCAATTTCATGCATATAACTCAATAATGCTCCATCTTAGTGTCCCAGCATGTTAATCAGTTGTAGATCTCAATTTATGACTTCTGCTCGTGAGTTTTGTTGTTCATCAATAATATTTGGCTCTTCTGTATTATTTTCACCCATAATATTGGTATTAGTTGGTAAATCTTCTTTAGCCGTCTTGAAAATATTGTCTAATCGATTTATGAAACTTTTCAAATTTTCAGTAGAATAACCTATCCTCAATATAGAGGTAACCTACACCAATACTCAACAAAAGAAGACTGTAATTTTATTTAATAAAGCCCCGAAAAGCAAGTCGAAAATTGGAAAATTAGTGATAAATGGTAACCACAAAGAGGAATTAAAAAGTGGAACGTATTAGGAAGCAATTCCTACTCTGATTCATGTGGTAATATACACAACTTTTCCAAATTATTTCTTAACATGCTTATCAGCACAATTTCGCAAGTTACATTATTTAAGTGGCAATCAAAAAAGCAAAATGTGCAATTGCAAAATAACAAACCGCTAATTGTGCTGATTTTCGTTTTTCTTCCGCGTTTATTCTTTTCAATAGCTTGTGCAGCAAAATACGTATTATTGGCATTTTCCAAGCATTTTATTATTTTGTTATTATTGTCCTTATAGTTATAAGAATTATATGTAATCCGCAATTAAAAATAAAGATGCACACATTAATTCAACTATTGTATATACATGAACAGTGCATTCTTTTTTTTAAAAATTTCTTTTTATTGTGCGAGGAAATCTGCAATTGACGTTGCGCTTCCATACCCCTTGACGAGGCAGACAATAACATAATAAATAAAAAAAACTCTGTAGCGGGGCTTCATAAAAAAAAATTTTTCTTTTAAATTTTAGTTGCCCGAAATGTGATGAGCAACGAGACTCTTCCCGCTATCTACTTATTTCTTTCTTTATTTCTCCCCATCTCATTACCACTCTCTTCTCCTCTTCCTGTTCATTCCCCTTTTTGTTTA